>JAAGEH010000286.1:63153023-63310402 GCA_011751065.1 Lasiurus cinereus
TCTCTCTCTCTCTCTCTCTCTCTCTCTCTCTCTCTCTCTCTCTCTCTGTCTCGCACACGCGCACTTTCAAATCAATAACAACATATTTTTTTAAATAGCAGTGAACAGTTGAGTACTTACTGTGGCAACACAAAGAAAGAGAATTACAGGCCAATATCCCTCGTGAACATGGATACCAAAATCTTCAACAAAATTCTAGTAAATTGGATCATACATTACATCAGAAAGATCATGCACCATGACCAAGTAGGATTTATCCTATGTATGCAAGGATGGTACAATATCCGCAAATGAATAAATGTGATACATCACATAAATATGTTGAAAGATAAAAATCATATAGTCATATCAATTAATTCAGAAAAGCATTTGACAAAGTTCAACACTCTTTCTTGGTAAAAATCCTCAGCAAAATGGTAATAGAGGGATAATACCTCAACATAATAAAAGCCTTCGATGATAAACCTACAGCCAACATCATATTCAATATACAAAAACTAAAACCCATTTTCACTAAGAACAGGAACAAGTCAGGGATGCTCACTTTTACCACTCCTGATCAACATAGTACTAGAAGTGCTAGCCATAGCAATTAGACAAGAAGAAATAAAAAGTATCCAAATTTGAAAAGAAGAAGTAAAACTGTCATTATTTGCAGAAGGCATGATACTGTACATAGAAAACTCTAGAGAATTTTATAAAAAATTATTAGACTTAATAAATGAATTCAGTAATGTAGCAGGATACAAAATCAATGCCCAGAAAGCTATGGTATTTTTATACACCAATAGTGAACTTACAGAAAGAGAGATGAAAAAAGCAATCCCATTTACCATTGCACCAAAAAATTAAGATACCTAGGAATAAACTAAGTATGTAAAAGACCTGTATTTGGAAAACTGCTACATGACACTGAAAAAAGAGAGAGAGGAAGACACAAACAGATGTTCTAAGGTTTTTATTTATATTTACTACCTCATTTAATCCTCTCAACCAGTCTAAGAGGCAGACTGTCTATTTCCATTTTACAGAGAAGGAATTGGCGGTATAGAGACATTAAGTAACTTGAACAAGGTCACACAGCTGGTAATTAGCAGGACTAGAATTCCAGCCCAGATGACTTGGATCTAGAAGCTCATAGTCTAAAATATTCTACAAAACTGCCTCTCTATTTCTATGTTACAGAGTAATATGATTTCCTCATTAACTTTTATTGTACAACTAGTGGCCTGGTGCTCAAATTTGTGCACATTGAAAGGAAATGAATTAAAAGAAACCCTATCTAATAAAAGGCTAATATGCAAATAAACTGAACAGCAGAACAACCAGTTGCTATAGCAGACTCAGGGGGCAAACTCTCAATGCAGGAGCTGCCCCCTGGTGATCAGTATGCTCACACAGGAGAAGCAACATTCAGGCAGAAGTTGGGCTCTTGGCTGGTGAGCACAGCGGCAGTGGCAGGAGCCTCTCCAGCTACTGCAGCAGCATTAAGGATGCCCAACTGCCAGCATAGGCCCACTCCCTGTGGACATGTGTTTAAGCTATCAGTCAACATCCCCCAAGGGCTCCAGGACTGCAAGAGAGCACAGGCCAGGCTGAGGTACTTCTCCCCCCAAGTGCACGAATTTTGTGCACTGGACCTCTAGTATTTTAATATCGTTATTCACCCTTTCTCTATAATAGAAGTCTCAACCAAGTTCACAATCAACTGTAACAGATGGAAACACACACATGAGATGGGCGCCAGTGAGAGCTTTATATGATTCATGTATGCGCAAGTCAACTTAGCCTTTTATATAGATACTACAGGCATGATGCACAAAATTTGTTCAAGAGTAGGCCTTCCTTCTCAGGCTGCCATCACCAGCTTTCCTCTGGCACTTAGGACGTGGGCTTCCCTTGCAGCCCTGGCACAAATGGAAGGACGCCGGGAAGATGTCTGGTCTAATTAGCACATTATGCTTTTATTATTATTTTATTATTATAGATAGAATAAACTTGCTTAGTCCTGCTTTCTGATGTAGCTAAACTTTTTCCTGCCCTGTGAAGCACCCCAACTTCTCTTTCAGGTAATTGTCAGTAACACAGCAGTAAATATCAACATAGAGATTATTATAGATCACACAGGGAGAACTAAAGGTAGAATATTTAACTGCAGCAGTCTTTTGTTTTTAATGTATTTCTTTATTGATTACAAAGAGGGAGAGAGAGAAATATCAATGATGAGAGAGAATCATTGATTGGCTATGTCTTGCACGCCTCCTACTGGGGATCAAGCCCACAACCCAGGCATGTGTTCTTGGACAGAATCGAAACTGGGACCCTTCAGTCCACAGGCTAATGCTCTATACACTGAGCCAAATCAGCTAGGGCTTTATCAGTGTTTGACTATATTCTTCACAGTAAGAAAATGTGCAATCATTTTCAAGGTCCATCATTTCTTTTTTTCAATCAGGTCAAGTTTCTAATCTTTCTAAATTCCCATTTTCCAGCTAATGAAAAGACAATAGGATTCCAATGAATCTTCTATTTACCTACTCCAGGACTTCTGTGAGGATCAAATGAGATGAAGCACATGAAAACACTTCACAGACATTTCATTAATTTATTAAATGTTTGCGCCTGGCTATAAAGCAAATCATGTGCCTAGGCTGAAGAAACTTGCTAGGCAGAGGAAACTGGACATTGCTATGTGACATCATTATCTGGATGGAGGGAAGGTCACTTAACATATTAGACTTTTATATAGATAGAATCTTCTGTGGCAGGCTTTAATAATTTATACATTTTTTATTTTTGTTTTATTGTGTTACATGTATACATATCTCCCCATTGTCCCCCCTCTTTCACAGGCATACCCCAACCCCCCAGTGTCTATGTTCATTGGTTATGCTTATCTGCATGCATACAAGTCCTTTGATTGATCTCTTATCTACCCCACCTCTCCTTAATCTTCCTGCTATAATTTGACCGTCTGTTTGATGCTTTACTGCCTCTGTATCTACCCTTTTGTTCATCGGTTTACATTGTTCTTTATTATCCACAAATGAGTGAGATCATGAAGGTGCTTCTCCTTCATTGACTGGTTTATTTCACTAAGCATAAGGCTCTCCAGTTCCATCCAGGTTGCTTCAAGTGGTAAGAATACCTTCTTTTTAATGGCAGCATAGTATTCCATTTTGTAGATGTACCATAATTTTCTGATCCACTCATCTGCTGACAGGCACCTAGGCTGTTTCCAAATTGTAGCTATTGTAAATTGTGCCGCTATGAACATAGGGATGCATAAATCCTTTCTGATTGATGTTTCTAATTTCTTAGGATATATTCCTAAAAGTGAGATTGCTGGGTCAAATGGGAGTTCAATTTTTAGTACTTTGAGGAAACTCCATACTGTTCTCCACAGTGGCTGCACCAGTCTGCAGTCCCACGAACAGTGCACAAAGGTTCTTTTTTCCCTGCGTCCTCGCCAACACTTGTCCTTTGTTGCTTTGTTGATGATTGCCATTCTGACAGGTGTAAGATGGTATCGCATTGTCATTTTGATTTGCATCTCTCGGATAATTAGTGACTTGAACATGTTTTCATGTGTCTCTTGGCCTTCCTTCTGTTGTTTTTTGAAAAGGTTCTATTTAGGTCCGTTGCCCATTATTTGATTGGGTTGTTTATCTTCCTTTTGTTAAGTTCTATAAGTTCCCTGTAAATGTTGGAGATTAAACCCTTATCAGTGATAACATTGGCAAATATGTTCTACTATGTAGGGGCTTTTTTGTTGTTTTGTTGATGATTTCTTTCTTTTGCTGTGCAAAAGCTTTTTATTTTGATGTAGTCCCATTTGTTTATTTTCTCTTTAGTTTCCATTGCCCTAGCAGCAGTATCAGTGAAGAAATTGCTCCCGCATGTCTCAGATTTTGCTGCCTGTGGATTCTTCTCATATTTATATGGTTTTTCCATCTTATGTTTAAGTCCTTTATTCATTTTGATTGTATTTTTGTGTATGATGTAAGTTGGTGGTCTAGTTTCATATTTTTTTTTTGCGTGTATCTGTCCAATTTTCCGAACACCATTTGTTAATGAAGACTGTCTTGACTCCATTGTATGTTCATGCCTCCTTTGTCAAATAATAATTGAGCATAGTGGTTTGGGTAGATATCTGGATTCCCTATTCTATTCCATTGGTCTATATGTGTGTTCTTGTGCCAGTACCAGGCTGTTTTGAAAACAGTGGCTTTGTAATACAGCTTGAAATCTGGTATTGAGATCCCTACTACTTTGTTCTTCTTTCTCAGGATTGCTGCAGTTATTCTGGGCCTATTTTTATTCCAGATGAATTTTTGGAGAGTTGATTCTAGGTTTGTGAAATATGTCATTGGTATTTTAATAAATCTGTAGATTGCTTTGAGTATTGTGGACATTTTAATGGTGTTGATTCTACCAATCCATGAACATGGTATATTCTTCCATATGTTTATATCTTTCTCTGTCTCTTTTTTCAGTGTCCTGTAGTTTACCATGTATAGGTCTTTTACTTCTTTGGTTAGGTTTATTCCCAGATTTCTTAATGTTTTTGGTTCGATGTTAAATGGGATTGCTTTCTTAGTCTCTCTTTCTGTAAGTTGACTGTTGGTGTATAGAAATGCCATAGATTTCTTGGCATTAATTTTGTATCCTGCTACATTGCCAAATTCATTTATTAAGTTTACTAATTTTTTGATGGAGTCTTTAGGATTTTCTATGTACAATATCATGTCATCTGCTAATACGAACAATTTTACCTCCTTTTTAAAAATTTGGATACCTTTTTTCCTTCTTTCCTAATCACAATGGCTAGTACCTCCAGTACTATGTCAAAAGTAGTGGTGAGAGTGGGCGTTCCTGTCTTCTTCCTGTTCTTAGTAGAAATGTTTTTAGTTTTTGCCCATTCAGTATGATGTAGCTATTGGTTTGTCATATATGGCTTTTATTATGTTGAAGTATGATCCTTCTATTCCTACCCTTTTATCAGGAAAGGGTGTTGGAGTTTGTCAAGTGCTTTTTCTTCATCAATTGATATGACTATGTGATTTTTGTCTCTCAATTTATGATATATGATATTATATTTATTGATTTGTAAGTATTGTACCATCCTTGCATCCCCGGATTAAATCCTACTTGGTCATGGTGTATGATCTTTCTGATGTACTGGTGGGTTCAATTTGCTAGAATTTTGTTGAAGATTTTGGTATCTATGTTCATAAGGGATATTGGCCTGCACTTCTCTTTCATTGTGTTGTCTTGATCTGGTTTTGGTATTAGGTTGATGCTTGCATCCTAGAATGAGTTTGGAAGTGTTCCTTCCTCCCGAATTTTGTGGAATAAACTGAGGAGGATAGGTTTTAATTCTTCCTTGAATGTTTGCTATAACTCCCCTGTGAAGCTGTCTGGTCTCGGGCTTTTGTTTGCTGGAGGCTTTTTGATGACTGCTTCAATTTCTTCCATAGTTATCACCCTATTGAGATTTTTAGATTCTTCTTGATTGAGTTTTGGAAGGTTGTATCTTTCTAGGAATATTTCCATTTCTCCCAGGTTGTCTAATTTGTAGGAATAGAGTTGTTCATAGTTTTGTTTTGTTTTTGTTTTTTTAAATTATTCTTTCTATTTCGTAGGGTCTTTTGCTAATTCTCCTCTTTCATTTCCGATTTTGTTTATTTGGGTCCTCTCTCTTTGCTTCTTGGTGAGCTTGGCTAGAGGTTCATCAATATTGTTTATTCTTTCCAAGAACCATCTCCTGGTTTCATTTATCTTTTTTATTGTTTTGTTGTTGTTGTTATTCTTCTTTTTTTTGTCTCTATGTTATTTCTGCTCTGGCTTTTGCTGTTGCCCTTTCTAATTCTTTAAGTTGTAGAGTTAAATGATTTACTACCATTTTTTTCTTTTATTCTTTCTTTGTGGTAGGCCTGTAGAGCTATAGACTTCCCTCTAAGGCCTGCTTTCATTGTGTCTTAATAGATTTTAGGTTGTTGTGTTTTTATTATCACTAGTTTCCAGTATGTTTCTAATTTCTTCTTTGATCTCTTTTGTAACCCAATCATTGTTTAATAGCATGCTATTCAGCTTCCAAGTGTTTGAGTTTTTTGGATGGTTTTATTGTACTTTATTTCTAATATTATGCCATTGTGGTCTCAGAACATGCTTTATATGATTTCAATCTTTTTTAATTTGGGGAGACTTTCCTTATCACCCAATGTGTGATCTATTTTTTAAAATATCTCAGGTGCACTTGAGAAGAACATATATTCCATAGCTTTGGAGTAAAATGTTCTGACAACGTCAATTAAGTCCATCTGCTCTTGTGAGTTATTTAGGATTGCTGTTTGCTGATTTTTTTTTTTTTGTCTAGAGGATTTATCCAGTGATATCAGTGGTATATTAAAGTCCCATACTATTATTGTGTTGTTGTGATTTTTCCATTGATATCTTCCAGGAGGTTTTCTTTTTATGTATTGGGTGCTCCTGCAATGGGTGCATATATGTTTATCAGCGTTACGTCTTCTTGTATTGATCCCTTTAGTATTATGAAGTGGCCTTCCTTATCTCTTGTCATGGTGTCCACTTTGAGGTTTATTTTGTCAGATAGAAGTATTGCTACCCCAGTTTTTTTTAATTTCCATTTGCCTGAAAGATATTTATCCACTCCTTCACTTTCAGTCTGCGTGAGTCCCTTGTTCTGAGGTGGGACTCATAGATAGCATATATATGGGTCATGATTTTTTTGATCCATTCAGCCACTTCTTTTTGGAGCATTTAGTCCTTTTATGTTTAAAGTTATCATTGATAGGTACTTGTTTTAGACATTTGTATTTCCTGTCCGTGTTACTTCTTCCATTTTTATTTCTTCTTTTTACACCAGTCCTTTTAGCATTTCATGCATTTTTGGCTTGGTAGTGATAAACTCCCTTAGCCTCTTTTTTTTGCCTGAGAAGTTCTTTATTTCCCCTTCAATTTTGAATGGTTGCTTTGCTGGATAGAGTATTCTGTGATTCAGTCCCTTGCTTTGCATCACTTTGTAAATTTCCTTCCATTTTTTTCTGGCTTGATGTATTTCTGTTGAGAAATCATTTGATAATCTAATGGGAGATCCTTTGTATGTAACTTTCTGTCTCTCTCTTTCAGCTTTTAAGATTCTCCCTTTGTCCTGAACATTTGCCATCGTAATTATGATGCATCTTGATGTGTTTTTCTGGGGGGGTTCATCTTGTTTGGGACCTTCTGTTCTTTTTTGACCTTTTCCCCACATCAAGGAAGTTTTCTGATATTATTTCTTCAAATAGGTTTTCTAACCCTTGTTTCTCTTCCTGTTCTTCTGGCTCCCCTATTATTCATATGTTGCTTAGTTTATGTTGTCCCAAAGTTCCTATCAACTCTCCTTTTTTATTTTTTTATTTTTTAAATATATTTTATTCATTTTTTTACAGAGAGGAAGGGAGAGAGACAGAGAGTTAGAAATATCAATGAGAGAGAGACATCGGTCAGCTGTCTCCTGAATGCCCCCTACAGGGGATGTGTCCACAACCAGGATACATGCCCTTGACCGGAATCAAACCTGGGACCTTTCAGTCCCCAGGCCGATGCTCTCTCCACTGAGCCAAACCGGTTTTGGCAACTCTCCTTTTTAAAAATTTTTTTCTCCAATTATGTTTTGCTTCCATGTCTTCTAATTCACCAATTACGTCCTCTGCTTATCCTAGTGAACTGTTGAAACTTCCCAGTGTTTTTATTGCAGCTATATCACACTTCATTCATTCTTTATTCTTACATAAGTTGTTGATTTTTTTTCTTCTATCTGGTTTATGAAATGTATGACCATTAGTCTGAATTATTTTTCTGACATATTGCATGCCTCTGT
The DNA here is from genome assembly GCA_011751065.1 of Lasiurus cinereus. NCBI lineage: Eukaryota > Metazoa > Chordata > Mammalia > Chiroptera > Vespertilionidae > Lasiurus > Lasiurus cinereus. Next base: position 63,160,909 of record JAAGEH010000286.1, read on the forward strand.
TTCACTCAGCTGCTTTTCTGGTGATTCCTCCTTTCCTTTGGGGTTTCTTTGTCTACCCATATTTTATCTCACTGAGGGATCGAGATGTTGATTCGTGCAGGGGCTGCTCCTAGGATGAAAGTGGCTCCTTGGACTGCTGTTGCTCCTTGGGCAGTTGCAGCAGTTGCTTCTCAATTGGCAGTGGCTCCTCTGGTTGGTGCTATTCACAGCAGTGGTGGCTCCTCTTGCTGGTGAGGGGAGGCTGCCCCACACAGCTGCTATTCCTTGGACAGGGGTGGGCTGATCACGAGGCTGCTTTTCCTAGGATGGAGACGGGATGCTTACATGGCTGCTGCTCCTTGGACAGAGGCTACTGCTCTTCATATGGGGGTGGGCTGCTTATGTGGCTGCTGCTCCTCAGACGGGGGTGGGCTGCTCACCCAGCTGCTGCTCATTAGATGGGTGCTGTCTATGTGTGGGCTGCTCCTCAGATGGGGGTGGGCTGCTTGTGTGGCTGCTGCTCATTGGATGTGGGTGGTTTGCTCATGTGGCTGCTGCTCCACAGACTAGGGCAGGCTGCTGGGGTGGCTGCTGCTTCTTGAATGGGAGCAGGCTGCTCACGGAGCTGCTGTTCCTTGGACAGGGGCAGATTGCTCACCCAGTTGCTGCTCCTCATATGGGGACAGGCTGCTTGTGTGGCTGCTGCTCCTCAGATGGGGGAGGGCTGTTTGTGCAATTGCTGCTTCCTGGACTTGAGTGGGCTGCTTGCAGAGCTGCTGCTCCTCAGATGGGGGCAGGCTGTGTGGGGTGCTGATCCTCAGTCTTGAGCAGGCTGCTCATGCAGCTCCTGCTCCTTGGATGGAGGCAGACTACTTGTATGTTTGCTGCTCCTCAGACAGGGGAGCGGACCACTCAAACAGCTGCTCCTCCTTGGACAGGGGCAGGCTATGTGAGGCTGCTGCTCTTCAGCCTTGGGCAGGCTGCTCATAGGGCTGCTGCTTCTTGCTCCTCTTGTGGTCACAGTGCTCTGGGAAACAACTGGAGTTTTGATGTCTTAAAAGTGCTAACCCATCTCAAAAGGAATAGTTTGTAGCTCATATATTTGTTTTCCTTTTATTGCCTTGTCATTAATATTTAATATTTTATTTTCCTGATTATTTTAATAAGAAACAATATATGTTCCACAGATTTCAATGGGACAGATGCTTCAAGATTTTGGAAAATTTCTTGGGATGTTCCTTCTTGTTTTGTTTTCATTCACAATTGGATTGACACAACTGTATGATAAAGGCTATACTCCAAAAGAGCAGAAGGACTGTGTGGGCATCTTCTGTGAGCAGCAGAGCAATGACACCTTCCATTCGTGAGTCTCTTTTACAATTTTTGGTAGATATATTTCTCTCTTTTCAACGTGCTGTGTCAGAATTACAGAAATAGAACTTCACATCTTTAAGAAATTCCTTTTTAATAAGAAATACTTATTTTTAGTGTATCATTTGATAGTTATCTTAACATATAGAACCTTAAATAATTAGTAGGCCCACATTATTCCATTGTGCACTACATGCACTGCTGGCTTGGGGGTAGGGCAGGGCTGTATATATCACAAGACATTCAGCAGTTCTGCTTCTCACTCACTGTTACAACTAAAACAGTCTCTCAGATTTTTTGCTTTTTAGGAGTCATCAGAATGGACAATTATTAGGACCTTATGACAACCTTTTTTCTGATTTATTGTTATCATAATACATACATACTTTGTTCTCAATAAGAAATTGAACAACCAGTTGTGAGACAGATAAAATATTGCCCTCATCATTCCTTAATAAAATAATGTAGAAGATATGTAGAATTGGATATTAATTGTGTTTTATGTACTAACTCTTCTTCAGTTACTTTCATATCATCTTATTTAGAGAATAAGATTAAATAAATAATAAATGTTCATCCAACCCTTTTGCATACAAAACACTGTTCTAAGTGCTGAGTGAGTAGAGTGTCAATGAACAGGACCACCTCATGGAGCTTATTAGTATACTAGAGGCCCAGCACACAAAATTTGTGCACAAGGGGGTGTGTCCCTCAGCCTAGCCTGCACCCTCTCCAATCTGGGATTCCTCAAGGGATGTACAGCTGCCTGTTTAGGCCCAACCCCAGTAGACAGCTGGACATCCCTCTCACCGTCCAGGACTGTTGGCTCCCAACTGCTCACCTGCCTGCCTTCCTGATTGTCCCTAACCTCTTCTGCCTGCCAGCCTGATCACCCCCTAACCACTCCCCTGCCAGCCTGATAGATGTCTAACTGCTTCCTTGCCAGCCTGTTTGCCCATAACTGCCCTCCCCTGTGGGCCTGGTCACCCATAACTGCCCTTCCCTGCAGGCCTGGTCACCACCAACTTCCCTCCTATGCCAGCCTGGTCACCCCCAACTGCCCTCCCTTATGCCTGCCAACCTGATCACCCCCTAATCGCTCCCCTGCCAGCCTGATTGATGCCTACCTACTCCTCTGCCAGCCTGTTTGCCCCTAACTTCCCTCCCATGCAGGCCTGTTCACCCCTAATTGCCCTCCCCTGTAGGCCTGGTTCCCCCCAACTGCTCTCCCCTGCAGGCCTGGGTCCTCCCACAACTGTCCTTCCCTACAGGACTGGTCGCCCCCAGTTTCCCTCCTCTCCTGGCCTGGTTACTTCCAACTGCCCTCCCCTGTTGGCCTGATTGCCCACAACTACCCTCTCTTGCAGGCTTGATCCCTCCCAACTGCCCTCCCCTGCTGGCCATCTTGCGGTGGCCATCTTGTGTCCACATAGGGGCAGCCATCTTTGACCACATGGGGGCAGCATCTTGTGTGTTGGAGTGATAGAAATTTGCATATTACTCTTTTATTACTGCATTTTTCCAGCATATAAGATGACTGGGCGTATAAGATGACCCCCAACTTTTCCAGTTAAAATTTAGAGTTTGGGATATACTTGCCCTATAAGATGACACATGACACCTGGCGTATAAGACAACCCCTGACTTTTGAGAAGATTTTCCTGGGTTAAAAAGTCTTCTTATATGCTGGAAGATACAGTAGATAGGATTCTTAAGAGGTGATACAGACAATAAGAAATAAAATATACAATGTATTACACAGTGATAATGGCTAATGAGACAAAGCTTGGGCCAGGGGAAGTATGTGAGAGGGTACATTTTAATAGGATATTAGGGAAGGCCCACGAGGTGACATTCAGATAAATATGTAAAGCTGGTGAAAGATTAAGCAGTGAAGGATGGGTCTGGAGGAAGAGCATCAGCAGAGAGAGGGAATGGTAAAGGCAAATGCCCTGAGTTGGAAGTATGGCTGCAAATTCAAGGAAAAGTCAGGAGGCTGGTGCGGGGAAGGGGGGTAAATCAGAGTGAGGGCTGTGGATGAGGTCAGAAAGATAATAGGATCATGTAGGACCTTGTTGTCCCTTGTAAGGATTTTAGGATATTGAGATAGCCATTTGATATTTTTGAGCAGAGGAGTGACAAAATTTTATTAGACATTAATAGGATCATAGACATTGGCATGTTAAAAATGGGCAGAAAGGCAATAAGAGATTAAAGAGGAATAATTACTCTTCCTTTTGAGTCTATTTCTTTGTTTAAAATAAGGCATAACTTTACTGTTGGGCTCACTTCATTTATTTTATAAAGTATTATTCTTGGACTATCAATGTTTTCTTTACATAATGTTGATATAAATGAATTCTTCATTTTTGCTAATTATTTAATTTTCTTTTAAACAAAAATGTAATCATCTTTACAGGTTTTTTGGCACTTGCTTTGCTTTGTTCTGGTATATTTTCTCCTTAGCACATGTGGCAATTTTTGTCACAAGATTCAGCTACGGAGAAGAACTGCAGTCTTTTGTGGGAGCTGTCATTGTTGGCACGTACAACGTGGTGGTTGTGATTGTGCTCACCAAGCTGCTGGTGGCAATGCTGCACAAGAGCTTTCAGTTGATAGCAGTAAGTGTCTATTCTTATAAAAACTCTATATTCTTTTCAGATCATACCCAATTTATGCAGCAGATAAGGCAACCAAATATAAGAATTAAGAATTATTAGCATTTTAAAATTAGATTTTTAATGCATGAAATGTATAATAACAGCAAATCATGAATCAAATTTTTACCTACAAGATGTAGAAACACGGACAGTTTAAAACAATATCTTTTTCTCTGCCACTCCCCATGTACATGTTCATATCCTATATGGCTTTTTCATTTGCCCTTTATAGAATCACGAAGACAAAGAATGGAAGTTTGCCCGTGCAAAGTTGTGGCTTAGTTACTTTGATGACAAGTGTACATTACCCCCACCTTTCAACATCATTCCTTCACCAAAAAACATCTGCTATATGATTAGTAGTCTCAGTAAATGGATTTGCTCTCATACATCAAAAGGCAGGGTTAAACGTCAAAACAGTCTAAAGGTAAGAGACTAGAATTGCAACTTAGAAGTTTTAATAATTCCTAACCTCAGATGTTTTCTTAGGTATAAATATGCAGGCTTCTTAAGGCCTGGGACTGTCTTGATTTTTTTTATTCCTATATCCCTAATGCACAGTATAGATATAACATAAAGTAAGGATTCAATAAGTATTTTTGAGAATGAGAGACAGAACTGGATTTTTTTCATGAAATCTCATCTAAGTTTTAAAACATGGAGAAAATATTCATTATTCCTATTCTGTGAGTGTAGATACTGATAGTCAGCTCATATTTTTTCTGGTTCTTCTTAAAAGTTATTCAATACGTGAATAATTTAATACATGTTGCTATAAATCAGTAGTTGACAAATTTTTTTTCTGTAAAGGGCCAGATAGTAAATAATTTAGACTTTACAAGCTGAGACAAAATGAAAGATTTATGTGAATACTAATAGAATAACAAAGAATGTAAATTTCCACTAAATTGTTACTGATGAAATAAAAATGTAACAATAATTGAGTAATAATTTTTATAATACAGATCTATTAATAAAGCGAATGGAATTCCATTTGGGGGAGGATAACATTTTGTTTAATTGAGGTTAAGAATTACTGTTCCCAGCCTTGCCAGATAGCTCTGTTGGTTAGAGTATCATCCTGATACACCAAGGTTGCAGGTTCCATCCCATCAAGCACATATAAGATGCAACAAGTGAATACATCAATAGTGGAACAAGTTGATCTTTCTCTCTTTCTCTTTCTATCTTTATCTCTCTCCCTCCCCCTTCTTCTCTCTCTAAAAAAAAAAAATCAACCTAATAACAAATGTTCATCTGTAAAACCATTCTTAGCCAACAAGCCATTAAAACCAGGAAGTGAGTCAATTTGACCTGTGTATGGGTAATAGTTTGCTAATCCCTTCTATAAACTGAGAATTCCTACAACTATGCTAATTCTTCCTATAAATTGAGGACTCTTATGACTATTTTTGAATCCAAATAAGCACACAGGTGAATGAATAAAAAAAAATATGCAGGCTACATTTGTTTTAAACAAGTGATAAATGTTATAACAGAGTGGCAAAAGTATAGTCTAATAAAGCATTAGAAGATTTCTGTTTGTGAATATTTTTCAAAAAATTCACTTCTTTTAAATATTGTTTATGCCCATTGTTAGTATCATATTATTGCTTGTTTTGAAGGAATGGAGAAATTTGAAACAAAAGAGAGATGAAAACTACCAAAAAGTGATGTGCTGCTTGGTGCATCGTTACTTGACTTCCATGAGACAGAAGATGCAAAGCACAGATCAGGCAACTGTAGAAAATCTAAATGAACTACGTCAAGATCTGTCAAAATTCCGAAATGAGATAAGGGATTTACTTGGCTTTCGGACTTCTAAATATGCTATGTTTTATCCAAGAAATTAATCATTTCTAAATCACGTACAGAATAATTTTCAATAATAAGTCTCAAAGGCTGTTTGTATAACTTGCTATTAAGTCATAAGACATATATTGAAATACAGAATTATGTAAAAGCATTGTTTAAAATATTTATAGCATAACTATGTTATATAAATTATGTAAACAGAGTAAGTTTTTTAAAACTTCTGTTGGTTACTTTTTGCCAAAGCAAAACAGATTTAGTAGACAGGTTTTGTGAGCATGCTGCTTGGTTTTCTTATTTGAACAATGCTCTAATTTTTTTTTCTTTTTATGTTAAAGATAGGCAGTTATAATTATAAACATTGCCAGAAAATTTCCTAAATGAAAACCAGTAAATGTCTTCCATAGAATAACTTGAAATATTGAAGTCATGGTTTATAAAATGTGTTTTAGGACTTTACATATAATATAGTATTTATTGTTTGGGATTATAGTTTAATCTAAAACAGTAATCTGTTTTTTATTTTATTATAATCCTAAGTAACAAAGAAACAACCTTAATGAATATTCAAATCTATTTATGTCTTTATAAATTTAAATTCACTTCAGTTTTGTTATTGTAATATATTTACTTTTACATGTTTGTAATTACTCTAATTTTAATTTTGCTTTTTTTTTCTTTTAATAGTAATTTATATATCCACTAGAGGCCCAATGCACAAAATTCGTGCAAGGGCCTTGGCCCCTGCCACTGCTGACACTGCTGGCTAGGGGCCTCTGCTGCCTCTGCCGCAGCTTCCCTGCTACAGCTTTGTCCAGAAGGAAGGACATCTGGAAGGACATCTGGTCTAATTAGTATATTACACTTTCATTATTATAGATTTTCATTTATTGATATAGTCTACCTGTTACATTTTATAGAATCATAGCATTTTTTAAATATACAGTTAGTAGCCAAAACCGGTTTAGCTCAGTGGATAGAGTATCTGACTGCGGACTGAAAGGTCCCAAGTTCAATTCCAGTCAGGGGCACGTATTCTGGTTGTAGGCACATCCCCAGTAGGGTCGTGCAGGAGGCAGCTGATCGATGTCTCTCTCATCCATGTTTTTAACTCTCTATCCCTCTCCCTTCCTCTTTGTAAGAAAATCAATAAAAATATATTTTAAAAAAACAAAACAATAAATATACAGTTAATAGACTTGTTATTTGTCGCTGTAGAGGACTTGTTTATGTTTACAGATTTGCCCAGGTACTCCTATAAGATTAGGCATTTGGGGGGTTTTAATTTTTTTCTTGTTATAATAGTGCCATCATTTTTTTCAGGTTGGCGTGAATGTTCATAGCTATAAAGCTAATCCAAGTGGTCATAGGCTGTCTTAAATTTTTAAACATTGGAAAACCCTGCAGGGATCTGTTCTATTTGAACTAAGGTTCTTGGGCTTTTCTCCCAAAGTATTTTCTATGGAATTAATATAGCTTCTATAAAAATGACTTCATGTTGATTTGTGGATCATTCTTGCTGCTTAAGATGAAAAGCATTGATTTTTTTAAATTAGAAAATAAAATATATATTAAAATTATTTCTAATGTTCATGAAAAGGATGTAGTTAAAAATTTTTATAGGCTTATATATTCTTGCAAAATTTCTAGTTAAGAGGTTATTAGATCTATAATTGACTTCTTAACTGAATATTATATGGTCTTAAGGCCACTGGGTGCAGGTCATCTTGGAAGCACCACCGATCCAGAGGTCATTGTCTGAATATATTAGTATTGTGTTTTAGCTTGCTTTTTACTTTTTGCTTTTTACTTTTTAATTTTTAAATTGTAAGTGTTCCCTCTTTGTGGCCAATTCTTATAAAAATGTTTAATGTAAAGTTATATATTTTGTCTACAATAGGATTATGCACTTCCCAATTGGGACTTCACATCAGGATTTTTAGTCATTCTAAAAAAATACCTAATTATTAAATAAAAATATTTATGGAGTTCCTACAGTGTGCATGGATTACTTACATGCTATACTTTGAATAACAGTATATTGTCAGAAGAAAGGTGAATAAAATAACATTGGATTGTAAATTGACAGTCTGTCCATTGTATTATTGAATTTTTTTTTTTACTCTTTATACTTTTTTGAGAAAGAATTCCTATAATCAAATTTACTCTTTTAAAGTATACAACTCAATGTTTTGTTTTTTAAGTCATGTTAAGAAAGTCCTAAAATGCAAAACATCAACCTTAGACCTCTACACCTTTATACCTTCAGTGGTAATTACATATAACTTATTAAAACTCTACCTTTATCCTATATAATAAAAGCCTAATATGCTAAGTATCTGGTTGACTAGTCAGCTGTTCAACGAATTAAAGCATAATATGCTAATGATATGCTAAGACCTCTCAACTGCTTGTTATGACGTGCACTGACCACCAGGGGGCAGTCATTCGACCAGTCGACCAGTTGCTGTGACATGCACTTATCACCAGGGAGCAGATGCTCTGATCGGTAGGTTAGCTTGCTGCTTGGGGTCTGGCAGATCAGGACTGAGCGAGATGGGCTGGACATGCCCTGGAGCCCTCCTATGGTCCTTCCCCATCTGGCAAACCTTCTGTGTCCCTTCCCAGCCCCAATTATGCACCCATGAGGTCCCTTGGCCTGGCCTGTGCCCTCTTACAATCTGGGACCCCTCAGGGGATGTTGGAGAACTGGTTTCTGCCTGATCCCATGGCCAGGCTGAGGGCCCCCACTGGTGCATGATTTTGTGCACCAGGTCTCTAGTATTTTATTAAAAAGGCAAATATGATTAAGCCAGCTGTTTACTTGAATTATAAAAGTACTGTGATTCAATATTGAAAATAAGAAACTGTCTACAAATCTCTGACAGTAATAAATGGCAATATACAGTGTACACAGGGGTCACACAGACTAACAAACTCTCTTATAAATATATTTTAATACCTTTAAAATTCAACTTTAAAATTACCGTATTTTCTGGCATATAGGACGACTGGGTATATAAGATGACCCCCAACTTTTCCAGCTAAAATATAGAGTTTGGGATATACTCGCCGTATAAGATGACCCCTCTTCCAATGCACACCAAATAAAAAATAACATCAGATTTTATTTCAATATAGTAATTTTAATTCAAATGCTTAGGACATGCAGGTACTTAGCAGGAAAACTGTCACTTATAAACATAAGGCTGTTTGTCATCAAACATAAACATAAAACAGTGCAAATGGATTAAACTTTTCCTAATTCACTCTAAAGCTGAAAGGAAGGATAAGACAATAAACCAATGGGAGCTGCCATGCTGTTTGTTTTCTAAGCTGTCAACCAAACTGGAACTGATAATGACAGGAGGAAGATAACAAACAATAGAGAGAAAGCAAGTGCCGGGCAAGTCCTTGGCGAGTTAGCAATGCTCATCATAACTGCAGCTAAGGTATTTTTACAGGTTTTGCTGGCATGACAGTTTCCCTTTAAAAGCCTTCAAAATCCTCCTGCTCGTCATCTGATATCATAAGTACATCAATGACATCTTGTGGTACATTTGTAAGGCAGTCATCGTATGGATCGAATTTTGTATCAGATGGTGTGGTCTCAGCTTGTTTAGGTACATATCCAGTGGCTGTACCAATGATGTCAATCCTGCAGGAATAACTGCCGCATCTGTGTTTAGTCTTGCAAGCCTTTGCTTGGTGCTGAGAGTTAAATGAGCTCTGAACATATCCCACACCCGTAGACTACGTTTTTGAATAAGTCCACCTGGTTGCCTGCTCCATACACTATCAAGGCATAGCTTTACCCCTTCTTCATCCATCCAGCCTTTTTTATTCACATGTACAAAACAAACAACAGGGAACTTGAGTTTCAACATTGTTTTTCTTTTAAAAGTAATCATTGATCTCAGTTTGGTGCTACCAGCTGCGCATCCTAGTACCACTGTAAAACTGGACTTCTCTTGTCCTGTTGTTTTAATTAAAATTGTTTTTTCACCTTTTTGATGTACAGGTTTATTTCCAACCATATCAAAATTCATTGGAGTTTCATCCATATTTCCAATACTACTTAAAGCATAACCATGTTTAGTGTGCTGTTGTTTTACGTATTGATGGAAACTATTTACTTTGCTATCAAGATCTGCAGGTAATTTGTGGGCAATTTTCGTCTTTTGCCTCAGTACCATATTACTAAGCCTTCCCATGAATCGAGTACACCAGGATTCAATGACTTTAAATCTATTGCTGTGGTCTGGGTTAGATTTGGCTCACTGAAGTGCAAACAAACGTATTTTATTTTGTGTCACTACATAATCATTTTGGCGATGCTCATTCACCATGTCTGCTACATGTTTTTTGAGTTCTGGTCAATGTGGGGTGCCTCTTCTTAATGCACACTTACCCCTTGGCATACTCTTCAGTGCTTTTTCATTAGCTTTCCATTCCCAAACCATCTTTTCTGTCACTCCATATTGTCTTGCAGCAGTGCAGTTATTATGTTCTATGGCAAAGTTTACAACTTTAAGATTGAAACTGGCTTCATATTTCTTTCTTTTTGCTGGTGGAGCCATGATTGGGTTTTGACTGTTGGACATTTGTATACTGTACTGTACATACTGGTGCTATACTGTATGAACAGGTACAGATACTAGTACTGTACTGTATGTGGTACCCAGTATACAACAACCAGCCAATCATGGCAAGCGATGTACCTTACTGGCAATTGGCTGGTTGTTGTATACGAAGCCTGCTTGGATTGGTCAGCTCTCCCTGCCTGCCCAGCCCTCCTTGTCTCCAAGACTATCAGAGCAGTAGCACAACACACCTCTTTCACCTGTCTGGCCCGCCCGTGTATCCTATTACCTCCTTCTCTGCCTCTCAGATCTTGCACATGCGAGCCTCAGGAGTGAAATCTGAGAGGCAGAGAAGGAGATAAGGTAATAGGATACAAGGGTGGGCTAGACAGGTGAAAGAGGCGTTTTTTTCTGGGCATAGCGCTGCTCTATCTCTTTTTTCCATACCCCGGGCATCCCAGATGCCTGCAGCTTGCTCCACCCTTCACTTGTGCCCCCTCACCTCATCATCAGGATCACGTTAAGTTACTTCTTTCCACGAATCCGCGGCCGTTTTTGAGCTTCCCCCACCATATACGGTGACCGCAGATTCTCCAATCCACCTCAGAAGTTTCAGCACCCACCCTATAAGACTACACCAGACTTTTGAGGAAATTTTCTTGGGTTAAAAGTGGTCTTATCTGCCGGAAAATACGGTATCCATGGAAAGATTGTCAAGTCAAAATGAATACCTCATAGTCAAGCATCAGAAGCTGCACACAGGCAATTTAATATGCAATGACATTCTTTCCTTCACTATCTACTCCTCTACATTCCCCACTCCATCCTTTCCTCAGTCCTGAAAATGGAATGTATTGAAATTTGTTGCTCTGATGTTGTGCAAACCATAACATGCTGTTCACCATCTGTAGTCACTAAGCCAGTGGAGAACTGGTCAGTCTGTGCCTCCTGGGACAGCTTTCTACTTAGCCCATCTGTAGCAGTGATTCTACCAGCACCTCTCTACTTTCATAGCTTCTGGATTTCTGAAGCTGTAATTTCAGAGGTTTTACATGACTATCAGCCTAAGGTGGACATGGCAGGGAGAACATCTTCTCCATTGTCTCCTTCCTCCTGATGGCATCATTCCTGCTCCAGGTGCCATGAAGCTGATGAGCTCATACACTGTTGAACACATTCTCTAGCATGTTTCGCAATTTTTCCCATGTGACATAGCATTTTTCATGATACTTGCTATGTTTGTAATTGAAAGATAAATACCTGTTCTCTGAAACTTTTTTCAAAAATTGATATCAGAGTGGAAGGGAGAGGGAGAGAGAGAGAGAGAGAGAGAGAGAGAGAGAGAGAGAGAGAGAGAGAGAGAGAGAGACAGAGAGAGAGAGAGAAACATCAATGATGAGAAAGAATCATTGATCAGCTGCCTCCTGCACAGCCCCTATTGCGGATGGAGCCCGCAACCCAGGCATGTGCCTTGAACCGGAATGGACCCTAACCCTTCAGTCTATAGGCCTACACTCTACCCACTGAGCCAAACCAGTTAGGGCTCTGAAACTTTCTTTTAAACTATCTGTGTCTTGATGGGCAGCTGTCCTGGGCAGCATCCCATGGCTGCATCACATAATGACTTCCTCCAGTGTAGTCTGCATAATGCCTGGTTGAGAGGCAACTGTTGAGAATTGTCATTATTCAGTGCACTGAAACAAAACACCTGTCTAGTCCCTGCCCTCACTGCTCCTGGTCCTTCTCCAGGGCTGCAGGAAGGGTGGGATTCTGCACCATAGTCCCCATAGCAGTCGTAGCCTGGACTCTGCACACATGCCTGGGCCACCCTCGGAGCTGTGACCTCACCTCCAGGGAGCCTGAGTGCAGCTATGAGCCACCCCTGTGGAGCCTGAAGGCCATGCTGTCCAGCCCTGCTCCATCCATCTGGCTGGAGGAGATCTAGGCCATGGCCTAAGAGGAGGAGTGGAGCTTGGGCAACTTCGCCAAGAGGGACTGGAAGTGCCCAGCTGGAGTGGCTCAGTTGGTTAGAGCATCACCCAGCTACAAAAGGTAACTGGTTGGATTCCAAGTCAGGGCACATGCTTGGGTTGTAGGCTTGATCTCCAGAGATGAGCATCCAGGATAGTTAGAAAGCAAGTGAAAATCACTTTTGAATGTGTGGAAAGAGTATAGAAAGGTGTTAGAGTGAGGGGAAATAAGTGATGAAGCACGGTATGCAAATTACAGGACACTGTTGGAAACCACTTTGAATTCACTGAATTGCAATTATAAACTGTACTCTTTTATTAGGAAACAGGTGAAAATCACTTCTCAACATGAAGAAAAAGGGTGGAAAGGTGTTTGACAATGTGGGGAATTCAGTGCTAAAGAGCAGAAAGCACAAGATAGCAGAGTGTTAGAAACCCCTGGGAATTCACTCAAAGGCAGCACTAGATGGTACAAAACAGTTGGAAATCAGGTTGTAAACATCAGAAAAGAGTCCAAAATGCTGTTTGTACAATGCGGGGAAAATTCTGGTAAAGAGGAGTATGCACACTACCTCAGTCCTAGAAACCACTAGAAATTCACTGAAAAGCAGCCAGAAACCAGACAAAATAATTAGAAAACATGTGTAAATGTCTTCTCAATGTGAGGAAAGAGTACAGAAAGGGGTTTGCAATCTGTGGAGAAATTCCTGAAATAGAGCAATAAACACACTATGCTAGTCTTAGAAACCACTAGGAATTCACCAAAAAGAAGCAGTAAACTGTAAGAAATAGTTGGAAGACAAGTATAAGTCACTTCTCAATTTCAGAAAAGTGTTAAGAAAGGTATTCATAAAATGCGGGTAAATCCCTTAAATAGAGCAGTAAACATCCCATAGCACAATGTAAAAAAACCACTAGGAATTCACTGAAAAGCAACAGTAAACTGGACAAAATAGTTAGAAGACACATGGAATGACTTCTAAATATGAGAAAAGAGTATAGAAATAGTTTGGTACAAAGCGGGGAAATCCCTGAAATAGAGCAATGAGCTTACTATACTACAGTCTTACAATTGACTAGAAATTCAGTGAAAAGTAACAGTAAACTGTAAGAAACTGTTGGAAGACTAGTGTAAATCACTTCTCAACTTCAGAAAAGAGTGTAGAAAGGTTTTTGTACAATGGAGATAAATCTCTTAAATAGAGCAGTAAGTACCCTATATAGCACAGTGTAAGAAACCACTAGGAATTCATGGAAAAGCAGAAGTAATTTATACCAAATATTAAGAAAGCAAGTGAAAATCACGTTCGAACATGTGGAAAGTGTGAAAAGATGTATGTATGTACAACATGGGAAAAAATCTTGGTAAAGAGCTGTACACACACTATACATCAGTCTTAGAAAATAACGAATTCACAGAAAATCAGAAGGAAACGACAAAATAGATTTTAAAAAACACATGGAAATGACTTCACAATGTGGGGAAATTCTTGAAATAGAGCAATAAGCACATTATGGTCTTAGAAACTACTAGAAATTCACTAAAAGGCAGCAGCAAACTGGACAAAATCATTAGAAAACAAAGGGAAATGACTTCTTAATGTGAGGAAAGAGTATAAAAAGGGATTTGCACACTATGGAGAAATTCCTGTAATATACAATAAACACACTATACCACAGTCTTAAAAACCGCTAGTTTTACACTGAAAAACAGCTGTTAACTGGGAAAATAGTTACAAAACACTTGGAAATGATTTCTCAATGAGAGAAAAGAGTACAGAAAGGTGATTGTACAATGAGGGGGAAAAAGTCTTAGTAAAGAGCAGAAGCACACCATATACCTCAGTCTTAGAGAATACTAGAAATTCACCAAAAAGCTGCAGGAAACTGGACAAAATAGTTGTAAAACACATGGAAATGTCTTCTCAATGTGAGGAAAGAGTACAGAAAGGGGTTTTCAATCTTGGGGAAATGACTAAAATAGAGCAATAAAAACACTATACCACAGTCTTTGAAAACATTGAAAAGAAGCAATAAACTAGACAAAAAAGAAAATGTGGAAATAACTTCTCAATGTGAGGAAAGAGCATAGAAAGTGTTTGCACAATGTGGAGACATCCAAGAAATAGAGCAATAATCAAAACCTCAATCTTAGGAACTAGTAGGAATTCATAGAAAATCAGCAGGAAACTTAGGTGAAAATGTCTTCTCAATGTGAGGAAAGAGTACAGCAAGCTGTTTGTACAATGTAGAATAAAAACTTGGTAATGAGAAGTAAGCACACTATACCACAGTCTTAGAAACTACTAGGAATTTATGGAAAAGCAGTCGGAACCTGGATAATATAGTCAGAAAACACGTGGAAATGTCTTCTCAATGTGAGGAAAGAGTACAGAAAAGGGTTTGTACAATGCATGAAAAATCTTGGTATAGAGCAACAAGCACACTATACCTGTGTCTTGGAATATACAAGAATTCACATAAAAGCAGCACAAACTGAACAAAATAGTTAGAAAACATGTGGATATGTCTTCTCAAAGTGTGGAATGAGTATAGAAAGGCTTTTGTACAATGAGCAGAAAAATCCTGGTAAAGAGGAGTAAGCATACTATTCCTCAGTCCTATAAACCACTAGGAATTCACAGAAAAGCAGCAGGAAACTAGACAAAATTCTTAGAAAACACGTGAAAAGGACTTCTCAATGCGAGGAAAAAGTTTGGAAAGGTGTTTGCAATCTTGAGGAAATTCCTAAACTAGAGGTATAAACACACTATAGCCGTTTGAGAAACCACTAGTAATTCACTAAAAAGTAGCAGTAACCTGTACAAAATAGTTGGAAGACAAGTGTAAATCACCTCCAATTCAGAACATAGTTCAGAAAGGTGTTTGTACAATGTGTGACAAAATCTTAGTGAAGAGGAGGAAGCACACTGTACCTCAGTCTTAGAAACCACTAGAAGTTCACAGAAAAGCAGCAGGAAACTGGACAAAATACAGAACTCAAGTAAATATTGTCTCAATTCTAGAAATAGAGCAATAAACACACTACACAGTCTTTGAAAGCACTAGGAATTCATTGAAAAGAACCAATAAACTGGATTAACTAGAAAAGACATGGAAATGTCTTCTCAATGTGAGGAAAGAATACAGTAAGTTTTTTGTACAATGTGGGATAAAAACGTGGTAAAGAGAAGTAAGCACACTATACCTTGTCTTAGAATCTACCAGGAATTCATAGAAAAGCAGCAGGAAACTGGACAAAATAGTCAGAAAACACATGGAAATGTCTTCTCAAGGTAAGGAACTCCTCTATTCTCAAACTCCCAAACCTGCTGGGGCCTTGTTTTCCATTTCACTACCAAAAGAACAGCAATCAGAAGAAAAGTTTCATATGCTCTCACAGCCTCACCTACTAACCTGCATGTGCCCACCTTCCCTCTGTTCATTGAGTGACTGTGCCCTGCTTGCTCAACGACATTTCTCCAGCAAATCTCCCTCCTTTTCATCAGTTTTGCCTTCTCTACAGAATTCCCATTAGATGCAAATATGCCTTAATATAGTCCCTTATAAAATCCTGTTTTTACCTCACATCTTCTTCCAATAACCCCCATATTACTCTGTTTATCCTTCCACCAAAACTCCTTGAAAGGTTTGTCTATATTTATTATCACCAGTTCCTCTCCATTTTCTCTTCGATCCTTGTCTTACAGCCTTTGTCCTTACTGAAAGATTCAAAGTGGGGCAGGGTCATATACATATGAGATGAGGCCATAATGTATCAAAAAATATTTTACTCCAGGTACCTGGGTGCAGGTGGGCTAAGACAGAGAAAGGCATCAGTGAAGAGAACAGGGAGATACAGGTTTTTATTAATCCTTGCTGGCTGTAAGCTGCTCTGCTGATGTAAGGGTCTGGTCTGTCCTTCGTTGCTCCCATGTCAGGTGTCTTCTGGTCATCTGAGCTATGCTGTGCTCAAGGCTGCAAGCTTTCTGCAAGATATCTGCTAAACACAATAAGTTTTTCTCTAATTTTTATTCTCTTTAACCCTTTCATTCTCATCTTAAAGGGTATACATAAAGGAAAAGAAAAGGGATGGGGTTGCCATTTCTCTACTTCATGTCTGGGAGGGCTGTTGTGGATGCTTAATGAGTAAATTCAGATTATTTCCTGGGATATAGGCCTGTAGGGTCCATTTACCTGGGTAAGGACAAATTGTCTTACTGTCTTAACTAATAATCTTGTTTGTATAAATTTGGTAACTATTCTAAAAATGCAGGGCTTAAAGAAGAGGAGAAGGAGAAAGTGTTAGGGGCCTGTAAGGAGGTAAAAGCCAGGTTAATTTGGGCAGAGCCGCTTGTAGGCTGGGCCATATGGACTGCTCTACTGCTGTCCTGACTGACCTCCTTGAGCTACTGAGCATTTTGTAGAATGCATTGTGGTTTTTTCCTTTATTTGACCTGTAGAGTTTAGATAAAAATAATAGGGGGGTGTTAGCAATTAAATAAACTCTTCCATCTATGACTAAGAGATCATCTAGGGCTAGTAGGAGGGCTATTGTAGGGATATAAGAGATCTGCAAGATTTAGAAGCACTGTGAAGGTAAACAAACAGATGTGATCTGAAGAGAAGTTGCCCTGGAGCCAGAGGTTTGTAATGAGTTAAAAAATACTTTGCACTGTTCGGATGCAATAGTCTGAACCAGGTGTGGGAATGTTGTCACTAAAAATCTGCAGGAGAGTGAAAGTCATAATTTATTAGTCATGTGGCTGATATGTGAGAGAGGCTATTTTTCCAGGAAGGCTAGTGAGGGGGATAAGTTATTCTGGAGGCAAGGTTTTTGTTGTTGTTGTTTTTTCCAGTTTTGCCCCTTGCTAGGCATTTGGAACTTACTGCCTTGGTGAGTTTTTACATCTGTATCTGGCATGTTGTCCTTGCTCTGGGGGTCAGGGATGATAAGGCCTGGGCACAAAAGGAGTTTGTGATGGTATCTAGTTGTGGTATTATCTGAGTACAAGTGGGGCTTGTAACCTGGTGGAGGCAACCTGTTTCATACATTTTAGTATTACTGGGATAAAAGCTAGAATAATGAGTTATGACAAATGGTCTGGTGGAAGGAAAGAGACATTAGTTTGGAGGGTTGTAGTCTAAAATATCACAAAGAGGTTTATTCTCTTAGTTTAATTGGTCCCTGGTTTAGGGAGATAGGATTTACTAGATGGCTATGGACTGCTGTTTTGCTATCTCAGTTTACCTGTTCTGCTTATTCTGGCTTACTTGCCTGCCTTATTTATATAACTTCCTGTTAACATTTCTTCCCACAAATCATCTATTACTTTCATGAACCTTCTTACAACTTTCATAAACATTTTTACAACTTTAATTCACTTTCTTTTTCCTTTAAAAATGCATGTCCATGCCTTATGTACTTTACTATTAAAACCATTTGATGAACATTCTCACTTTTAAGAAAGATATCTTTAACAAAATATAAGACGTTATATTATCAGCTTGAAATTTATTTTATAGATTTCTGTAATAAAAGCTAAAATTAGATGAACTTAAAATTGTTGAAATATTTAGATGTTTATCATTTAATATAGTAATGTTTTAAAGCTTTAACTTGCCAAAGACTTTGGAAAATTATATATAGGCATATGAGACTTGGAAAAAAGGTGGGGGAGGAGGTAGCAGGCCTAGCAGTCTGTTTCCAGGCTTCTAGCCTCTTGGATTTAAAACTGTATATTTTTCCTTAGAGATAATATGCTAAGGTTTGGGTGATAATGAGTTCAGCTTCTGATAGTAGCCAGACTGTTAAGTAAGTGTAGTTTTGCAGAAGTGTGTGTGCGAGAAGGTGCTGAGGTCAGAGAAGTTTTCAGAGCATTAAAGGGACGAGAATGCTAGCTTTGGGATCTAAAGGATCAGTGAGGAGTCCCTTTGTCATGTTACGTTACAGAGGAGCTTTGTAAGAAAAGTGAAATTGGGAACTCAGAGGTGAGAGTATATAGCAAGCCTGAGAAAGGAGAGCATTTCTTGTTTAGAGGAGGGGACAGTGATGGAGGAGATAAGGCATTTATAGTCTAAGGAATGGCATGGCTTTGTAGGGGTGAGAGTGAAACTGAAGTAGGTAAATGTTGTTTGGCACAGCTGGGTTTCAGTCGGGCAAGAAGAATGGTAAGGAGTTATTTAGTAAGATGCAGGTAGAGGTGAGGTGGCCAATGAGAGTGAGAATAACCTGTCAATCCCCATAATAGAGACTGAGGAGGGGACAAGGGTCCAAGCATATTTGGAGGGGGCAGTGGCCTCATGCTAATTAAAAAGGAGACTGGCTTCCCTCCACCATAATCATGACCTGAGCTTCTCTGTCCTGGTGATGTAAGCCTGTGAGGCCTTGTTGGGGCCTGTGCAGTTTCAGTCTTTGGTGGCCAGTCCTAGGAGGTCTGGGAGCTCCAAATTAGATCCAGAAGGTGGCCTTGCTGACGTCCAACCTGGAGGGGCCAGACTACAGTCTAATTTCCAGTGGCCTTTCCTCTTGCAGGTTGGGCAGGACTCAGGTGGGGGTCTTGGGTTTGGGCAAGACTTGGTCCAGTGTCCTCTCTTGTTGCATTTGAGGCATAGGCCTGGAGGAAGCTTAGCCCCTGACTTACTCTTTGTTGGAGGACCAGCACTTTGTTTTCGGTTCATGAGAGTGGTGGCTAGGAACTGAAAGGCCTTTGTATGGGCTTCAGCCTTGGCTTGATCTCCTCTTGTTTTTGGATTGGGTCTTATTGTCTCTATTATTAAAGACCTTAAAGGTCATATTTAAAAGGTCTCAGCGGGGGAGGGGTGTTGTCCCCTCTAGGTTTGTAGGGATAATTGGTATATTTTTTCATGGCCTGTGTAGGGTGAGAGTAGAAAACTGCCTGATTTTC
Source organism: Lasiurus cinereus (assembly GCA_011751065.1). Classification (NCBI taxonomy): domain Eukaryota; kingdom Metazoa; phylum Chordata; class Mammalia; order Chiroptera; family Vespertilionidae; genus Lasiurus; species Lasiurus cinereus. The sequence continues at coordinate 63,180,192 of JAAGEH010000286.1, forward strand.
ATTTCTTTCCTGGGTGACCTTTGCTATTTTTTAATAATTAACTGCCTTGTGGGCTGTATTTCTCAGACCTTTTAGGCAGAGAACAATGTGGTCTTGAGACCTGCAACCTGCCTGCCCTTCCTGATAGTTCCATTGTGAGTCCCATTAGGGACAGCATCTGCTCCGACTTGGGGGCGGGGGAAGGGGAGGGAATGCAGGAGGGCAAGTAGCCTGCCAGCAGAGGGTATCCAATTTGGTGCCAGATTTGGTGCCAGCAATCTCCTGAAGGGGGCACTTTAAGGCTAGTGCCGGAGAAGGGGGAGGAAGAGAGCCGAAAACTGCTCTGGAGCAGATGTGAGACAGAGTGGTGGCAATGGGATCTGCTCGGTAGAGTGGTGGCTCTCAGGCTGCTGAGATGGAAAAGCCATAGACTGAGGAACCAGGGGATGATCAACGGGATCAAAAGTGGTGAAAGAGGAGTGGGATTTGAGATTCTTTGGGGATTTAGAGTGAAGAAGAAAAAAAATCTGTGAGGGAGAGCAGCTGTTACAAAGAGAAAGATGTATCCTTGAGTGTAAGAAGGCCTGCGGCAGTAATTGGTCAAGGTCAGTTATGATTTAGAAATTGGAAATTACTGTTTTACTGAGGCCAGAAGTCCTGCAGGAATTCTAGGGTCTGAAGGCTCTTAAGTAGACAGCCCAGGGGTGTGGTATGGGAAATGGTCGACTGAAAATTCCCCATGGTGACTGGCATTGGCTTAGGGTCTGCTTTCCATGAAGTTAAGGCAGAGAAAGGCATCCCCATCTCCCCACAATATTGACAAGAAATGGATGGAGCCCTCCCTCTGTGACTGGTGTTCCCGTCAGGAGAGTGGGCGAGGGAACCTGGTTACCCCTGAGGACTTGTCCTGACCAGCACTGGATTTCTGTGGGGCCAGCTGAAAGTATCATCCTGGAGCCTGGCTCCAAACCAAAATGACAGGACAATCCGGAAGAAGGAGAAAAGACTAAAGCCACTTACTTATGAATATATGTCTGGTGTGATGCAGGAGGAGGCAAGGCAAGGAGAGGTCCACTATCCAGTCACAGGCACAGACTAGTCCGGAGGATGGCTAGGGTGCCCAAGTAAGTGTTGCGAGTTCAGCAGCAGTTCAACTGTGCAGGAGCATGGCTGGGGGAGCTTCCCTGAACACAGGGGAGCTCAGGAGCTGGATGATCATGACTTCTATGAGTGCCAAGTGCCTGTTGCTAGAACCCTGTGATGGCTCTTACTGGAACCCTCACTAGTTTTGGCACCAAATGAAGGGTTGGAATAGGCTTGAGTCACAAATCTATGACATGAGGCCATAATGTATCAGAAAAGATTTTATTTCAGGCACCTGAGTGCAGGTGGGCTGAGACCGAGAAAGGCATCAGCAAAGAGAACGGGGAGAGACAGGTTTTTATTAATTTTTGCTGACTGCAAGTGCTCTGCTGATGTAAGGATCTGGTCCATCCTTAGTTCCTCCAATGCCAAGTGTCTTTTGGTTATCTGAGCTATGTTGTACTCAAGGCTGCAAGCTTTCTGCAAAATATCTGCTAAGCACAATAAGTTTTTCTCTGTCTCATTTTATTTTCTTTCTCCTACTGCTTCACAAAAACAACTTCACCAGAATAACTGTTGACATCTGTCGGCTAACTCCATCAGTAATTTCTCAATACTCATCTTCCTCTTGACTCAGTTGGCCAGTCTTTCTTCCTGGACAGTCTTTTCATTTCGCTTGTAGGCACCACCCTTCTGGTTGCCTTCCACTTACTAACCCAGTTTCTGTTGTGGTTTGATCTCATCTTAAAGGCCTGATACTACTGGAGTGCCCCAAGGCTCTATTCTTAGGCCTCATACCTATTTATTTTATTTGTTAATCCTCACCTGAGGATATTTTTTCCATTGATTTTGATAGGTAGTGGAAGGGAGGGAGGGAGAGAAACCTTGATTAGTTGCCTCCCACACGTGCCCCCACCAGATGATGATCGAACCTGCAACCCAGGTAAATGTCTTTGACTGGGAATCAAACCCGAATGCTTTGGTGCTTGGATCAATGCTCTAACCACTGGCCAGGGCTCAGCCTCATACCTTTTAATAAGCACTCAATTCTGGGTGGAGAGTCATAGCTTTGAACTATCCTCTGTAAAATTATCAATACATTCATATCAATAGTCATTATTCATGTAAGGACAATCAAGATTAAATTAGTTCAGCTCAGAATGTTTTCCTTGGCTGGAAATTTTTCAGTGAGCTTGCATATATTTAAGGTTACAGATGGTATCACATTTTTCATAATTTTCTGATCATGGGATAAAATAGAGATTGCAGCAATGTAACACATTAATAAAAAGAAAAAAAAGAAAAATAAAGGAAGTTCTATAACAGATATCTCAGTGAGAATGTTTAAAATTATATTACATTTTCTCTTATCAGTTTCCTAGACTGTGGCTTTGCAAGTTCTGATATTAACACCATTAACATAAACTCTGAGCAGTTTCCTCAAATAATTAAAAATGGATCTGCCTTATGACCTAGAGATTCTACTTCTAGGGATTTATTGGAAGAAACTAATTTGAAAGGATATATGCCACCTTACGTTCATAGCAGTGTTATTTACACCAGACAATATTTGGAAGCAGCCCAAGTGTCCACCAATAGGTAAAGATGAAAAGCTGTGGTACATATGTACAATGGAATATTACTTTGCCATAAAAAGGAATGAAATCTTACCATTTGTGACAGCATGAATGTACCTAGAGTGTATTATGCTCAGTGAAATAAGTCAGTCAGTGAAAGACAAATACCTTATGATCCGTGGAATCTAAAGAACAAAATAAACAAACAAAATTGAAACACTCATAGACACAGAGAGAGAACAGAGGGAAGGGGTATTGAAAGAGTGGGTTAAAGAGGTGATGGGATTAAGAAGTACAGATTGGTAGTTACAGAATAGTCATAGAGAAGTAAAGTACAGCATAGGGAATAGTCAATAATATTGAAATAACTACGTATAGGGCCAGTTGGGGTACCAGAAATATCAAGGGAACACTATGTAAAGTATATGATTGTCTAACCACTATGTGGCATTCCTAAAACAAATACAAAATAAAATAGAAAGAAAAAAAGATAAGCTTTTAATAACTGAAATGTAACCAAGATTAGGCCAAAATATTTCCCTTCTTGTAACTACTCCATTACTGTTTCTACATTAGGGTGAGTATATGATTGACACAAAAGGCAAATAGCACTGATATTCTTCTTCTTAATGTAATAAAAAATGAAAATCATGGCACTGAACTCATCAACAGGGAAATCCACGTTATATCCTTAAAGCACCTGAGTCTGTGGTAGTTCATTAAAATAAATGAAAACTAACCATGTGCTTGTGCATTATGTTTGGTTGTTTTATAATCACTGATCTATGTTGTGGGAGCCCCTTTTCACGTCCCAGGTGGCTCAGGGTTTGCGGTTCAGGGTTCGGGTTCTGGAGGAGGCCGCATGCAAATAAAAAGAGAGACTAGAAAATATTAATTTGGCGATATTGGGGGGTAGGCAGGAGCCTTCCTCTAGTGGAAAGGACTACCTCTCGCTCTGGCCTTTTTCTCCCTTTTATTAAGGCTTTGGGACACACACATAGCCTTTAGGCAGAAAATTACAAGAACAGAAATTCACATGAAACAAACAGGTAGAGGCTGCTTCAGCTAACAATGTTCCAACCAAACAGTGAGTGATTAACTCTGACGTTTCAGAGCAATTAAGGTTGACCAGCCTTCTGGTCTCCTGTTCACATCTATTAGTGAGACAATGTTTGGTTTCCAGCATCTCCCCCATTTTCTTTCCTCTAAAAAATCTTGCATCTGCAGACTAGAAATATACATATAAGAACAAAAAATAAGACAAGGCAACAATGGCTATGCTAAGAGGTAAATGAATAAGGTGTAGTAGGTTTCATTTGGGCCAACAGTCCTTTGAGTCCAAATTTCAACGTCCAACAGTTTTTTGAGTGTACATGTTAGCAATGATATTTCAGTTCTGGATGGTGGACAAATGGTGGCAATGCAGGTCTGACCCTCTCTGGTTTGGTCCTGAGCAACCTGCATCGATGCACAGTTGTTGACTGCTAGTATGGCAAGGCATCTTCCATCTCTGGACCGTTTCTCTTGTCTTCATAGCTGGAGCATTCTCTGTTGTAGGAATTCACATAGTCTTGGAGTTGTTTTTCTGAAAATACACAAACATATTCTTGACCAAAAGTTAGTAAAGGAATTTTTTTCTATAAATTTGACTTGGGATCCTTTTTATTTTTAGCCCAAATGATTTTCCTTTGGCTTATTTTGATACTATGTATATTTTTCATGGGTGTCTTGTTGTTAAGAAAAAAAAATTTTTCTAAATGTAATTTGCTTACAGGATGCTTTTCCTTAATAATATTACTGTACTATCCCCCCTTTTTTATTTAATTATTAGGAGGCTTTTGGAAAAATTTTATAATGCAGTCTTGATGACTTTAAAATTTAATTTTTTTTGCACAAAAATATGACTGCTTTATGTTTATTGCATAGTAAGCAATTTTACCAAGCGATGAACTACCAATAGAAATTTTAGTTAATACTTTAGGAACAACTTTTTTCCAGTACTTAATTCATTTATTTCAATTAGCCAATTTAAATTAACTTGAAAACTTGACTACTATTTTATTGTCTAATTTAATATTCTAACAACAATCTTAGTTTTATCCTGTAAATATTAGTGGAAAGGATTATTTGCATTCTTGAGTAGGCCCTGAGCATTCCTGGTGTTAGGCTGGATTTAGAATATAGGTCGGCCAAGTCTCTGTCTGTTGCTGGGTTCCGATCTGAGCTGCACTAAATCTTTGTCTGTCACCTGTGTCCCGAACTGAGCTGGGCAAATCTCTGTCTGTCACCTGGGTCTCGATCTGAGCTAGGCATGGGAAGCGAAGCAGCCATGGGGCAGGAGACCTCCCTCAGAAAAGGCGAAGGTTCAAGCTCCTGCAATGTTGGAGGTTGGGGGTGGTGAGGGTTTGTGCCTCACCTCTGTTGATCCCCAAGTTCTCTCCTGATGGCCCCTCTGCGACTGTGCCTGTCTTAGGTTGTTCCTTCCCTGAGGAATCTTACCCATCTCTGGCTAACCAGCCATCCTCTGGGCCCAAGAAGGGTGATGTGAGGTTTATTTCTGTCTACTTGTTAGCCTATGCCCCTGTGGTCTCCATGCCCAGTACCTGCCTTGGGATCCCTTCGCCTGCTGGTGGGGTCCCAGCACTGATCACATATCTTGGGGAACCCAGGTTTCTTCTCCAGGGAGGGCCCAGCTCATACCACTGGGTGAACAGATTCATGGTACCAGCCAACACGAGGCTTCAACCTCGGCATGAACAGAAAGCTCAGGCAACAGCTGTGGGAGGGTCCCTCTTGGCAAAAAGAGCAAGAAAAGCCAATATAGAATGTTCAAGTGCCTTCTCACTGCCTTAATTCCTTTCATGTTATTTTTAAAATTGCTACCAAACATTGAATTAGATTGTAAGTTTATTTGGGATATTTGTACAATATATTGTTGTAAAATATCAGAAGTTATAATGACATTATAGAATATCATGTAAAGATATCCTTTGCTTTGGGCTATGGCAATTCAATTTTAAACTGGCTGTCAATTTCTTTTTATATAGACAAGGTCTTAGTTACTTTATTAGAGTAGTTAATCAAATTCCTTTCAAAGACACTGGCTTTTCATTTAGCTGAAAACCTTGATTTAAGTAATTAAAGTAGGTATCTTCATTTAAAAAGCAAAGCAAATTTAGTAAATGTTTATATCTGATTCACAAGCCACAAATGTTGCCTCGCCTATAGCTTAAGAATACAGGTGGCTAAAGGCTTTTTGTCATTTTAAATTCTGCTGTTGGAATTATAAGAAATATTTAGTGGGGGGAATCCAAGATGGCGGCATAGGTAAACACCTACACTGCTGCCTTGCACAACAATTTCAAAACTACAACTAAAAGACAGAACGGACATCATCCAGAACCACAGGAAAGCTGGCTGAGTGGAAGTTCTACAACTAGAAGGAAAGAGAAGGGCTCACGGAGACCCAGAGGAGCTGCAAAAAGCTGAGATCCAGCCGAAACTCATACGGGGGAGTTTGGACTGTGAAAAGGGAGAAGTGCACAGAAACTTAGGGGAGTCCCAAAAGATCAAAGGTCTGGTGCCACACATGGACAGACTGCTGATTGTGCTGCTGGCTTTCGCGAGTGGGTGGGGGATAGACCCTCCCAACTGTGCCATTCTGACTCCACTAAGCCCCTGTTTCGGACAAAACCCTAGAGACCTAGACTCGTGTGGTCCTACTGTGCAGGGGAGCTGGAAAGGCAGCGGTTAGAGGCTCAGGGACTGCTCCAGCCATTACCCAGTCACGTGAGACTCAGGGGCCGTGGAGGGCGGGGCCGACTGGAGGCAAGGCGGTCCCTTAAGCCCTGAGACTCCACCCATCCCAAGCTCAACAAAGGCTTCTTCGGTTTTGCGTCAGGTATCATAAGGCTGAATTCAACACAGAAGTTTCCCCGGCATAGTGAAAATGCCGAGACAAGGGAAGAGATCACAAACAAAAGAAATGGAGGAAAAAAAATGACTGGATATAGAGTTCAAAACCACACTTATAAGGTTTTTCAAGAATATGCTAGAAAAGATGGATAAATTTAGTGAGACCCAAGAGGAGATGAAAAAGGTCCAACTAAAGATGATAAAGGACCAAATAGAAATTAAACATACACTGACTGAAATAAAAAATATTATACAGAGTCCTAACAGCAGACTAGAGAAAGGCAAGGATCAAGTCAAAAATTTGAAATATAAAGAAGCAGAAAACATTCAACTGGAAAAGCAAGAAGAGAAAAGAATCCAAAAATGTGAAGATAATGTAAGGAGTCTCTGGGACAGCTTCAAGCGTACCAACATCAGAATTGTGGGGGTGCCAGAAGAAGAGAGAGAGCAAGATACTGAAAACCTATTTAAAGAAATAATGACTGAAAACTTCCCACATCTGGTAAAAGAAATGGACTTACAAGTCCAGGAAGCACACAGAACCCCAAATAAAAGGAATCCAAAGAGGACCACACCAAGACACATCATAATTAAAATACCAAGAGCAAAAGACAAAGAGAGAATATTAAAAGCAGCAAGAGAAAAACAGTTCATTACCTACAAGGGAGCACCCATACGACTGTCAGCTGATTTCTCAACAGAAACGATGCAGGCCAGACAAGAAATATTCAACGTGATGAACAGCAAGAACCTACAACCAAGAATAATCTACCCAGCAAAGCTATCATTCAGAATTGAAGGGCAGATAAAGAGCTTCACAGAGAAGAAAAAGCTAAAGGAGTTCATCAACTCCAAACCAGTATTATATGAAATGCTGAAAGGTACTCTTTTAGAACAGGAAGAAGAAAAAGGTAAAAGACAAAAAATTATGAACAACAAATACATATCTGTCAACAACTGAATCTAAAAATTAAGTGAATTAAAACTTTGATCAACAGAATAAACTGGTGAATATAATAGAATCAGGAGGACAGAAAGGGAGTAGACTGATAATTCTCAGGAGGAGAAAAATCATAAAGCATCAAACTGTGAAATTACAGCAGAAAGATTAAAGTTAGGTGAGGTAGATAAGTGATCAATCAAAGTACTTGTACATGCATATAAGCATAACCAATGATCACAGACACTGGGGCTTGGAGTATGCCTGGGAGGGAGGGGGGTCAATGGGGAGATATGTATAAAAAATTAATAAAAATTAATAAAAAAGAAAGAAAGAAAGAAAACATGGAAAAAAATAAGAAATATTTAGTTACTTCATTTTGCCCTTCTTAGAGGCCAAAACCTTCATAACATTTAAAATACAGTTGTTAATTCTTTTTTGATAAGGCTTTCCATGCAATTTCAAGTATATTAGATCGGTTAAATTTAAGAAGATGTCCTTTAAGAAGAGAGAACAATTTTCTTGTATTACTCTGGGCCCATGGAGCTTTCCAAGAATCATCTCTGTTAAAGCCTTGAAATTTTAACATGGAAAAGACCATCAAATATATATATTCATATATGATTTAAAGATTATAATACTTTCTATAATTATCTTAAGATATCAATTACATTTTAAACTTTTTTTATATTAAAGTTTTTCAGTTGGGAATCACAGAATGAATCCTTTTTTAATTAGACCAATAAACATCATATTTTGAATTCCTAATTAGAAAAATTTTATTTTATTTTCTCCCAATTTAATTTGCATTTAGCTGAAAACGTTGATTAATAACACAAAATCTTCTCCTTTTGGTTCCTTTACGCCACCTTTCTTAAAAAATAAAGACCAGTTCTGGGTTTTTCTTCTTCTGCAGCTTTTACGGAGAGATTCCAGCTCAAAACCCTGTCTAATATGTCCAAAAAGGTGGACAATTGCGCGCATTTGTTTTTAAGCCAGGCTTCTCTCCTCAGGAGTACAGAAATTCCAGACACATCTCTAAGTTTTTAAAACGTTTTCATGGCGAGAAAGGAGACTTCAGATTAGTATACTGGGAGAGTGGACTTTCATATTGGATTGCCACATGTCTCTCCCTTCCCCCACATCCTGCTTACTTCAGGGGAAAGCATCAGTAACAGATCTGGCCGAATTTCTTTTCATGCTTAAAAGATAAAGGCAAATCTTAAATTTTTCTTTCTTTTTTGCTTTCCGAAGAAATAACTAGCATCTAATTTGGCCAAGATTAGCATTTCCCTGCGAGTTCTTCTATAATTTTTAAATGAAACCTTAAGTAATCTCATTGCAGGAGAGCAGATAGCCTTGCCCTCTCCTGCCACCTTTGAATTTCTCCACACCAGAGGTAGTTTCAGCAATAGAATATCACTTATTACAGATTTCAGATTCCAAATACAAACTAAGATTTTAATTTGAACAAGAAACCACATTATTTAAGCATGCAAAACAAAAGTCTATAATAAAGTTTACTTTATATTTATAACCTAATTCTTCCCCATTAGCCTGGCTAACAGATCACAACTCTGTACTAACAGATCACGACTCTGCAGTTAATCCGTGGGCTTTGCGTAAGTTGAATTCCCCTCACCTTTTCCTAGGTGAATTTTCTCTCAACTTTTCCTAGGTGAATTTTCCTTCCTTCGCTCTTAGGCGAAAAATACCTTCTCCTCCAGACATCCCGTGATCAGGTGCCAGATGTGGGAACCTCTTTCCACGTCCCACGTGGTTCAGGGTTCTCGGTTCAGGGTTCGGGTTCTGGGGGAGGCCGCAAGCAAATGAAGAGAGAGACTAGAAAATATTAATTTGGCAATATTGGGAGGCCAGGTGGGAGCCTTCCTCTAGTGGAAAGGACTACCACTTGCTCTGACCTTTTTCTCCCTTTTATTAAGACTTTGGGACACACCCATAACCTTTAGGCAGAAAATTACAAGAATAGAAATTCACAGGAAACAAACAGGTAGAGGCTGCTTCAGCTAACAATGTTTCAACTAAACAGTGAGTGATTAGCTCTGACTTTCAGAGCAATTAAGGTTGATCAGCCTTCTGGTCTCCTGTTCACATCTATTAGTGAGACAATGTTTGGTTTCTGGCCCTATGTTATCTGTAAGTTTTTACAGAATGAAATTTTCATGTTATGTAGTGGGAACCTCACCCAGTTGAAAGGGTGAAATAAATCTGACTGTGACTTTTTGACTAAACTAATGGAGAAATTGAAAGATGATATGAACTGGGAAATAAATGAAGCTTTTGTAAGAATTATGCCAAAATATTTTGCAGTCATTTTTTTTCCTGCCTTTTCAGAAAAGATGGAGGGAAGCATCATAAGAATTATAAGGGGGAAATTATGATAAAGAAAGATTCAGGAGGAAGTGAAAACGCATCTTTTTCATCAGTGCATCATGTTTCAAAGCTACCTGGTATATAAAGTTTGCACCTAGAAAACAAGTCAGAACTTAGTGACTTTGAAAAGAGAACATTCAACTATTACTAAATTAGTATAAATAGTATACATAGTTGATTTGGATTTTTCAGGACCAAAGTATTATCTATAAACTAGAAGCCTGATGCATGAAGATTCATGCTAGAATGGGCTTTCCTTTCCCTGGCGGCCGGCACCACTTTTTCCACTCAGACCCAGCCCCTTTCTGCTTAGGTCCCAGAGCTGCCTCCTTCTGCTCCCAGAGCTGCTTCTTTCCGCTCCAGCAGCCACTTCTTTCCACTCTAGCTCCACCTTCCCATGCTGCCCAGAGGCCCTGAGAGACCTGGGGTCAGGCAGAACGCCTGCATCAACGACATGACATGGCGATGACACAAGCATCCCGCCCTCCCTGTCACTTGGCATCTGTGTATGCAAATTAACCACCATCTTTGTTGGGTTGATTTGCATATAACTCCTGATTGGCTGGGGGTGTAGTGAAGATATAGTCAATTTATATGTTTGTCTATTATTAGGTAAGATTAGCTACACAATTGTCAGATAATTCCTTTGATTTTAAGTTGTTAGAAAAGTTCTGTATATTGAGATGTTCCATTGTATTATTTGTGAGAAGTGACATTTCAAAATATTTCCTTGACAAATAGTATTGCTGGGTGCCTTGGTGTTTTTGAATATGCAAATGTTGGAGTAACAGTATCAATTAATAAGACCAGTCCAACATTTTGAACCTTTGTTGAGATAATTCTCTAGGAATAACATTGTGTACCCTAGAGAATTGTACAATTTGTCAAAATTGGTAAATATTTATATTTTATAGGAGTACATGTTCTGGCTTAGTTCAGGTTTGAGGGAAGAAAAAGCATCATTCTGGATTTTATGTTTATCTGATCACTAGTAATTGGCTGAATGTGAAAGCCTCAGACTTTGTTTTCATGACTGTTTTTCAATTGGCCTTTCTCTTGGCAGGTTCCCAAGGGAAATGTAGTAGTTTTCAATTTCTAATTCATAGACCTCGAGAGTGACAACCAGTGACTTTGTGGATGTGTGCAATGGTCATGGCAATGGCCAGCATATTGGACGCTTCTGTGGCACATTTCAGCCTGGAGCCCTTGTGTAGTGGGAAAAGAATAAAGTAGGTGGGATCTCAATACCAGACTTCAAGCTATACTACAAAGCAACTGTTCTCAAAACAGCCTGGTACTGGCACAAGAACAGACATATAGATCAATGGAACAGAATAGAGAACCCAGATATCCACCCAAACCACTATGCTCAATTAATATTTGACAAAGGTGGCATGAACATTCAATGGAACCAAGATAGCCTCTTCAATAAATGGTGTTGGGAACATTGGAAACAAGATGATGGTGCAGATGATTTCCGATGCCAACACTGCTGGGAATGGTTTCATGGCCATGTTCTCTGCCACTGAACCAAATGAAAGAGTTATTGCTTCTATATCATGGGAATAACAGCAGTAAAGATACTCATAGTTATTGAAGGCCTACTGTGTGTCAAATACGGTCTTAGGCACTTTATATGTATTTATTCCTTTAATTTAAAGTTAAGAAGAGTCCTTTTCAAACAGAGAGCTGATACATGCCACCAAAACACCCTGAGACCATAAATAATCAGTGTTTTTAAAAAAGCCCATATATATTCTTTTAACTAAAGAGGTAAAAGACCTTTATGCAGAAAACTACAGGACACTGACAAAAGAGATAGAGGAAGATGTTAACAGATGGAAGAGCATACCATGCTCATGGATTGGGAGAATCAACATCATTAAAATGTCCATATTACCCAAAGCAATCTACAGATTCAATGCACTACCCATTAAAATACCAACGACATTTCTCACAGACCTCCAAAGAATTCTTCATAGATTCATCTGGAACAAAAAAAGACCACGGATAGCTACAGCAATTCTGAGAAAAAAGATTAAAGTAGGTGGGATCTCAATACCAGACTTCAAGCTATACTACAAAGCAACTGTTCTCAAAACAGCCTGGTACTGGCACAAGAACAGACATATAGATCAATGGAACAGAATAGAGAACCCAGATATCCACCCAAACCACTATGCTCAATTAATATTTGACAAAGGTGGCATGAACATTCAATGGAACCAAGATAGCCTCTTCAATAAATGGTGTTGGGAACATTGGACAGATACATGCAAAAAAAAATGAAACTGGACCACCAACTAACACCAAATACAAAAATAAACTCAAAATGGATACAGGACTTAAACATTAGAAGGGAAACCATAAAAATACTAGAGGAATCCACAGGCAGCACAATCTCAGATATATGCCGAAAGAACTTCTTCACTGATACTGCTCCAAAGGCAATTGAAGCTAAAAAAAAAAATAAACAAATGGGACTACATCAAAATAAAAAGCTTTTGCACAGCAAAAGAAACCATCAACAAAACAACAAGAAAGATCAATGCATGGGAGAACATATTTGCAAATGCTATCACTGATAAAGGTATAATCTCCAAAATCTACAACCAACTTATACAACTTAATAAAAGGAAGATGAAGGATCCAATAAAAAAATGGGCAACGGACCTAAATAGAACCTTTTCAAAAGACGACAAAAGGAAGGCCAAGAGACACATGAAAACATGTTCAAAGTCATTAATTATCCGAGAGACGCAAATCAAAACGACAATGCGATACCATCTTACACCTGTCAGAATGGCAATCATCAACAAATCAACAAACGACAAGTGTTGGCGAGGATGCGGAGAAAAAGGAACCCTTGTGCACTGTTGGTGGGAATGCAGACTGGTGCAGCCACTGTGGAGAACAGTATGGAGTTTCCTCAAAAAAACTAAAAATGGATCTCCCATTTGACCCTGTAATACCACTCTTAGGAATTTATCCTAAGAAATTACAAACACCAATCAGAAAGGATTTATGCACCCCTATGTTCATAGCAGCACAATTTACAATAGCCACAATTTGGAAACAGCCTAGGTGTCCGTCAGCAGATGAGTGGATCAGAAAACTGTGGTACATCTACACAATGGAATTCTATGCTGCCATTAAAAAGAAGGAATTCTTACCATTTGCAGCAACCTGGTTGGAACTGGAGAGCCTTATGCTTAGCGAAATAAGCCAGTCAATGAAGGAGAAGCATCACATGATCGCACTCATTGGGGGATAATAAAGAACATTATAAACTGATGAACAAAAGGATAGATACAGAGACAGTAAAGCTTCAAACAGACTGTGAAATTACAGCAGGAAGATTAAAGTTAGGTGAGGTAGATAAGAGATCAATGAAAGGACTTGTATCTATGCATATAATCATAACCAATGAACATAGACACTGGGAGGTTGGGGTATGCCTGGGAGGGAGTGGGGGCAATGGGGAGATATGTATAAAAAATTAATTTAAAAAATATTTTAACAGAAAAAAAAGAAAAAAAATTCAAATATAGATATTCATGGAGCAAAAATGTGAAGTATGCATACACATACAGCTATAGAAACATTCCCCTTCACCAGATTGTAGTCCCTTTTAGAAATAGCCATGGCTGGTAGTTCTCATTCATTTCTATACTTTGACAATAACTTTTTAAAAGTGTAAGTGTGATCATGCATTCATATTGTGTCATAACTTTCTCTTTTCATTTAACACAATATGTTGAGCTATTTTCACATCAGTACATGTGAACTCTTGAAAATAGAAACCTCTACCCTTGAAAGATAAATGCAGAGGGAAAGATCTATTATATTTGCAGCCTTTTGCCTAAGGGGACTCCCTAATCTTTTTTTAATTTATTTATTTAATGGGGTAATAGGATCATATAAGTTTCAGGTATAGATTTCTATGATAAATGATCGATATATTGCAGTATGTGCTCACCACCCAAAGTCAAATAATTTTCCATCACCATATATCAAACTCTCTTTACCCTCCACCACTCAACACCTTTCTTCTGGCAACTACTACACAGCTGTTTGTGTCCAAGGATTTCAGTTTTATATCCTATACTAGAGATCCAGTGCATGAACTCATGCATGGATGGGGTCCAGCTGCCATGCCCTGATCAGGACAGGGGGAGTTGATAGGGGGCCAGGTTGGCCAACCCCATCCCCATTGGGATGGTTGGCCAGTCACAGTGGTTAGCCAGGCACAGAGTGCATCATAGCAACAGGTTGTTCTAGTGTTCTGATCATTCAAAGCTCTTGGCATTTATATCCTATCTAATAAAGAAAGAATATGCTAATTGACCCTTGCAAAGATGGTGGTGCCCATAGCCAATAAGGAGGGAATATCCTAATTGCTGCCCCACCCTCAAAGTAAAAAAAGAAGGAATTCTTACCATTTGTAACAGCATGGATGGAACTGGAGAGCATGATGCTAAGTGAAATATGCTACTCAGAGAAAGATAAATATCACATGATCTCACTCATTTATGGAATATAATAAACAACATAAACTGATAAACAAATGCAGATCCAGAGAGAAGATGGTGGCTTGCAGGATAGAGGAGAGGGAGTGGAAGCGAGTAAGTGAGGGTATGAAAGGAGAGTGTGTGGTGTTTGTGTGAGTGAGTAAGAGACAGTTAAAGCCCTGTAGGAGCAGCAGAAGCTGGCAGAACAGGATCTCTTAGACAAGGAGAAACTACCACCGCGGTGGGCACTCCCAGGACTGCAGGACTCCAACATGGAGCACACACCATCTTGAAGGGAGAACGGCCTTTTTTAGGAACCCATCAGCACCACAAACCAGACAGGCCTTGAAACTGCCCCGCAACCCAGCAGCTACCTCAGGCAAAATTCTGCTACCCCACCTGCAGACACACAGACCCTGGGACCTCCACCACCAAAGATGCACTGCTGGGCAGCAATAAGTGCAAATTCCCCCCTCCCCAGTGGCAGAACTCCAGACAAAACAATTCATGCATTTCCAGTGTGCACAGACATCCAGGGCACACCACTCCAAAGGCAGTGCCTGGGAGCCACTAGGAGCCCACGTAGGTGTGATTTTGGAATTCCCTCATCCTGAATAACTGCCCACACACACCCCAGCTGTGCAACTTCAGTGCCAGGTCCTCTCAGAGAGTGCCAGAGCTCTGCACAGGCAAAGGCACCTCCACATACACCAGTGCATTTCCAAGGAGCAGGACCCCTGAGCCCATCTACCCATAGCATGCTGCAGGAACAGCTGTGAGACTCTGCTGGGTGTGATTCTGCACAGACAAGGGCGCACTGCCCCAAAGTAAAAATTCTGAATTCCCCCTTCCTGAAGGACTGCCCACATTCACCCCAGCTGCTCAATCTCAGTGCCAGGACCCCTCAGAGTGCCTCAGAGCTCTGTGCCAGAAAATGCACCTCCACAGATGTAAATTTCCAACAGGTAGGCCCTGAACCTATCTACCCACAAGGAGCTTATGGGAGCCACTGTGAGCTCTCCCTGGGTGGGATCTTGGACAAAGAGGGGCACCCCCCACCAAGCAGTAGAAATTCTGAATTCACTCATCCTGGATACTTGCCCAAATGCACCTCAATTACACAGCTACAATGCCAGGGCCCTTCAATGTGCCTCACAAGCAAACGTACCACCACAGGTGCCCCCGTGAGCCACCACTGGGAATGAGTGCCTATCCACCAGGTGCAGCAGCAAAAGCTGAGTCTGTCCACTCCACAACTACAGAACTCCAGACCACAGTCAAGCCTTTCCAAAGACCCCATCACTCCAACAGAAGGTTCCTGCGGGCCACTGTGAGTCCCCGCTGGGCATGCCTGATTACAATTAAGGGGACAAGAGAGCAAAAATTGGGACAATCTTCTCCACGGCTGCAGACTTCTTGACACTGCAGTTGTTCCTCTCAAGCTCACAGGCCGACATCAAGAGAACCAAATAGCTCAAGTACAAAGCTACACTAGATTACCTTGCCAAGCCCAGGAGAACTGAGAAATTACACCAGTAGCACTATCCCCAAAAGAACCTGGGTAGTAAAGCAATTGGATCTACAATTAAAATATCACAGGAAAACATGGGAAGACAAAAAAGCAATCCCCAAAGGAAAGAAAAAGAGGAATCATAAGAAAGGAAGTTAAATGAAATTGAGACTAGCAGCTTATCAGAGAAAGAATTCAGAGTGATGGTTTTAAGGATGTTTAAATGGCTGGATGACAAATACACACAACTCAAGGAGAACTATAAGTAGGTGAATAAGAATGTTGCCAACATGAAAAGAAACCAAGAGGACATGAAGAACAACGTATCTGAAATAAAGAACACAATGGAAGGCCTAAACAGTAGACTATAAGAGGATGAGGACCATATCAGCAAATTTGAAGACAAGGTAGGAAAAAACACACAAACACAGTAGCAACTGGAACAATGTTAGCTGTGAGTTTATCATATATGGATTTTATGATATGAACATTCTATTCCCACCTTGCTGAGAGTTTTTATCAAGAAAGGGTGTTGGGTTTTTTCAAATGCTTTTTCTGCATCAATTGATATAGCTATGTGATTTTTATTCTCAATTTGTTTATATGATGTGTCACATTTATTGATTTGTGGATATTGAACCATCTTTGCATTCCTGGGATAAATCCTGCTTGGTCATGGCGTATAATCTTTCTGATGTACTGCTGGATCTGATTTGCTAGAATTTTGTTGAGCATTTTGGCATCTAGGTTCATGAGGGATATAGGCCTGTAATTCACTTTCATTGTGTTGTCTTTATCTGGTTTTGGTATTAGGGTGATGCTGGCTTCAAATAGGATCTTGGAAGTGTTCCTTCTTCTTCAATTTTTTTTAGAATAGTCTGAGGAGGATAAGTTTTATTCTTTCTTGAATGTTTGGTAAAACACTGCTGTGTAGCCATTTGGTCCCAGAACACTTCCAAAAAAACCATTAATGCAGAAAAAGCATTTGACAAAATCCAAAACCATTTCTTGATAAAAATTTCCAGTAAGGTGGGAATAGAAGTATCATAAAAGCCATATATGATAAACCCACAGCTAACATCATACTCAATGGGAAAAAATTAAAACCATTTCCCCTAAGAACAAGACAGGGATGCCCACTCTCACCTCTCCTGTTTGACATAGTACTGGAAGTATTAGCCATTGCAATTAGACAAGAAGAAGAAATAAAAGGCATCCAAATTGGAAAAGAAGAAGTAAAGCTGTCCTTATTTGCAGATGACATGATATTGTACATAAAAAACCCAAAGGATTCCATCTAAAAACTAATAGACTTAATAAATAATTTAGGCATTGTAGCAGGATACAAAATTAATGCCAAGAAATCTATGGAATTTCTATACACTAATAGTGAAATTACAGAAAGAGAGACTAAAAAAGCAATCCCATTTGCCATCGCACCAAAAAAATTAAGATACCTAGGAATAAACCTAACTAAGGAGATAAAAGACCTATAGGCAGAAAACTACAGGACATTGAAAAAAAAAAGATAGAGGAAGATGTAAACAGATGGGAGAATCAGCATCATTAAAATGTCCATACTACCCAAAGCAATCTATAGATTCAATGCACTACCCATTAAAATACCAATGACATATTTAACAGACCTAGAAAGAACTCTCCAAAGATTCATCTGGAATAAAAAAGACCGCGAATAGCTACAGCAATCCTGAGAAAGAAGAACAAAGTAGGTGGGATCTCAATACCAGATTTCAAGATGTATTCCAAAGCAACTGTTCTCAAAACAGCCTGAAACTGGCACAAGAACAGACATATAGACCAATGGAATAGAATAGAGAATCCCAGTTATCAACCCAAACCACTATGCCCAATTAATATTTGACAAAGGAAGCATGAACATACAATGGAGTCAAGACAGTCTCTTCAGGAGGAGAAAAATGACAGCGGAGTAGATAGATGCGTCTGGAGCTTTGTTGCTGGACAGAGGGAGAGAGAGCATCTGAGAGTCGCACTGGGAATGTTTGTTGGCAAGTTAAGAGTCAGTTATCCTCCAGGAGAAGGTGAGGGACTGCTGGACAGGGCTCTCCTGGCCAGGCAGCCCCACTGCCATGGGGATTTTGTCTGCCGGAGCCTCCAGCAAGAACGTGGAGACCATGCCATCTTGCAGAGAGAGGTGGATGTCTGCTGCGGTCTGAAGCCTGTGGCTGGGGCACCCACTGAGCAGCCAGGGACCCAGGGACCCAGAACTCCGCTCTCCAATCGGCGCAGACAAACGGCGGAATCAGAGATCCACAAGGCACACGGAAAGGTCAGATTTTGCCTGGGATAAGAGGGAGGTGGATGTCTGTGGAGGTCTGAAAGCTGCGGCTGGCTGAGGCACCCACCGAACAGCCGGGGACCCAGAACACTGCTCTCTAAATGGTGCAGACATGCAGGCGGCGGATTCAGAGATCCACATAGCACACAGAAAGGTCATGTTTCGCCTGGGATAGGGTGAGGTCTCCTACCCCTGCAGAACAGAGACACGCACACTGCAGGAACTGGGCTGTGGGAAAGCTGCCTCTGGAGAGGTCCGTGGAGGTGGGCAGGGTGTGATCCCTAAGTGTGGAGGCAAACTCTCTGAGCTGTTGACAGAGGGGAGCTCTGGAAAACGGCTCGTTTTTTTTTTATCTGAGGCAGAGGGACAGCCTGGGAATTATTATAGTGTCCCGGCTGCAAAATCCCCACAAAGTGGCTTTGAGAACCACAGAGTAGCAGGATCTGAGCACAGCCTAGAAAGGTCCTGTGCTTTGTCTCAGAGATCAATTCCGAAACACTGCCACCCAGTGGATGACACACAAATTGGCTCGCATAACCACAAAAGAATAAAGAGATTAAAACACCAACAGTAGAACACAGGGAATGGCAATACCTTCCGTACTGGGAAACAGCAGTGCCAAGCAGAATAACACTGGAAGTGAATGACCATTCTATTTTTTTTTTATTTTACTTTTTTCTTTTTTTAAAAATTTTTATTTTTTATTTTTCATTTTTACATATGTTAATTAAAAGACTATTTTCTTCTTTTTGCCTCAATTGATTTTACCTTTTTAATTATTACATTTTTGTTTCAACTAGTATTATTAATTACTACTAGTATTTAGTAGTAATCCTGGCCAGGCAGCCCCACTGCCAGAAGGGAATGGAATGAAATATACAAATATTTTTTGTGAGACTGTTTTAGCTTATTTTACTTGTTTTATTTTGCTTTTTGCTTGCTTTGTTTTTTACCTATCTTTTCCTTTGCCTCCCTCAATACCTTTTTGGAAAAAAACAAGTATCATTTTGTTCTCTCTTTAGTTTACTTCGGGATTAGAGTTCTCCATTCTATTTCCATCTTTCCTTTAGCATAATTTTATTCCAACTCAACTCTACCTTTATGCCAACACTTTCCTCCTAACTTTCCCCATTTGCTTGTCTTGTTTCTCTTTCCCTTTTCCAACTTTAGATTCTCTCTATTCTTTCTCTTTACCTGGTTAAAATTTCACCCCACTTATATATCTAATTTCAAATCCCCTACTACAAGTCTATACAAACCTCTCTCTTCTTGTCTTCACTAGCCAAAAAGTTGTTTTTTCTCTATGTCCTTTTGTTGCTATTTGCCTGAAAAGTGATTATATCGATCTTTTGAAATTTTTTGTGAGATTGTTTTGGTTTATTCTACTTGTTTTATTTTGCTTTTTGCTTGCTTTGTTTTTTACCTATCTTTTCCTTTGCCTCCCTCAACACCAGTTGGTATTTGCAGTTTGTATTAATCTCTAGGTACTGGTTGCTGGCCTTTATTGGGATTAGTGACTATTCTATTGGAGTTTTCTCCTGACATCTATATTTTGTCCCACTTTTCTCTCTTATCCGCTTTCTTTTCTCTCTGACTTTATTTCTCTTTCTCTTTCTTTTTCTACTTCTCCTTCTTTTTTTAATTTTATTTTAATTTTTAGTTCATTTATTTAAATATTTTTTTGTCCTTCTCCCAGTTCGATTTCGGCACTTCTTTCCTTTCTTTTTCCCTCAATTTCCTCTTCCTCTTTCTCTACTTACCCCTAATTTGTCTTTCATTGGTGGTCACCCTATTGGTCATTATTAACATCGTGAATACATTTCTGTTCAGTGCCTTGTGTGGTGTACCCCGGGTTGTGTTATATTTTGTGCCTTTGAATCAATGTGGAAGAGAGAACTACATAACCAGACAACCGGAGAAGAAAGACCATGGGCAGAAGAAGAAACAGCCCACATATGACAGATAGGAAGGTATCACCAGAAAAGGAAGTAAACAAAATAGAAGCAGAAATAAGCCTGCCAGAGAAAGAGTTCAGAGAAATGATCATAAGGTGGATGAAAGGAATGGAAGACAAATTCGACATTGTGAGTAAGAGCCAAGAGGAAATGAAGAAGACCAAAGAGGAAATGAAGAAGCAAGAAGAAATGCAGAAGCAGCAAGAAGAAATGCAAAAGAAGCAAGAAGAAATGTAGAAGAACCTAAAAGAAATGCAGAATAATCAAGAAGAAATGAAAAATGACATCACTGCTATAAAGAACTCAATAGAAAGCATCAAAAGGAGAGTAAAAGAAGCAGAGGACCACATCAGTGAGCTAGAAGACACAGTAGGAAAAAATACCCAAGTATAGCAGCTTCTGGAAAAAAAAAAAGTTAAAAAACAAGAGGAAAGCCTAAGGGAACTTTGGGATAACATGAAACAAAAAAACATCCGCATACCTGCGGTTCCAGAAAGAGTGGAAACTGAACAAGGATTAGAGAACCTGTTTGAAGAAATAATGACAGAAAATTTCTCCAATATAGGAAAGAAAAAACCCACACAAATCCAAGAAGCTCACAGAGTCCCAAGCAAAATGAACCCCAACAAACCGACACCAAGGCACATTATAATTAAATTGGCAAACACCGACGACAAAGTAAGAATCTTAAAAGCAGCCAGAGAGAAACAGAAAGTTACCTACAAAGGAACCCACATAAGACTAGCTACTGACTTCTCAACAGAAACGTGTCAGGCCAGAAGGGAATGGAATGAAATATACAAAGTCATGCAAAGGAAGGGTCTGAATCCAAGAATACTCTGCCCTGCAAGACTCTCAATCAAAATTGAAGGTGAAATCCAAAGCTTCACAGACAAAAAAAGGACTAAGGGAATATATTACCACAAAACCAGCAATGCAAGAAATGTTAAAGTGTCTGCTGTAATAAAAAGAAAGAGGAAGCGAAGAAGGAACTCAGGGGTAAGGAATAAAAATGGCAACAGATAAGTACTTATCAATAATAACTTTAAATGTAAGTGGATTAAATACTCCAATCAAAAGACATAGGGTAACTGATTGCATAAGAAAACATGATCCATATATCTGCTGTCTACAAGAAACCCACCTCAGGAAAAGAGATGCACACAGATTGAGGGTGAAGGGATGGAAGATGGTATTTCAGGCAAATGGAAATGAAAAAAAAGCTGGGGTTGCAATACTTATATCTGACAAATTAGATCTCAAAGTGAAAGACATAACAAGAGATAAAGAAGACCACTTCATAATAGTAAAGGGAACAATCCAACGGGAAGAAATAACTCTGGTAAACATATATGCACCCAATATAGGAGCACCTAAATACATTAAAAAAACTCTTGGAGGATATTAAGGGAGAGATTGACAGCAATACAATCATAGTAGGAGACTTTAATACCCCACTGTCACCATTGGACAAATCCTCTAAACAAAAAATCAGCAAAGAAACATCAATTCTAAATGACTCACTACACCAGATGCAATTAATTGACATCTTCCAAACATTTCACCCCAAAGCCACAGAATATATATTCTTCTCTAGTGCACATGGGTCATTTTCAAAGATAAACATTATGTTGGGTCATAGGAAAAGTCTGTTAAAATTCAAGAAGATAGAAATTATATCAAGCATTTTCTCAGACCACAGTGGCATAAAACTGGAAATCAACTATAATAAAAACAATAGAAAGAAATCAAACACATGGAGACTAAACAGCATGCTATTAAACAATGACTGGGTAACCAAAGAGATCAAGGTAGAAATACAAAACATCATGGCAACAAATGACAATGACAACACAATACAAAATTTATGGGATAGAGTGAAAGCAGTCTTGAGAGGGAAGTTCATAGCCCTACAAGCCTACTGTACAAACAGGAAACAATGGTAATAAATTACCTAACCCTACAACTCAAAGAGCTAGAATGAGAGCAACAAGAAAAGCCCAGTGTATGCAGAAGAAAGGAAATAGTGAAGATCAGAGCGGAGATAAAAAATGTGGAGACCAAAGAAACAATTCAACAAAACAGCTCAACAAAACAAAGAGCTGGTGCTTTGTAAGGATAAACAAGATTGATGGACCTCTAGCCAGGCTCACCAAGAAGCAAAGAGAGAAGACCCAATTAAACAAAATCAGAATGTAAGAGGAGAAACAACAACAGACCCTGTGGAAATACAAAAGATTGTTAAAAAATACTATGAACAACTCTATTCCAACAAATTGGACAACCTGCAAGAAATGGACATTTTCCTAGAAAAATATAATCTTCCAAAACTCAATGAGGAGGAAACCAAACATCTCAATAGTCCAATAACTATGGAAGAAATTGAAGCAGTCATCAAAAAAGATTCCAGCAAATAAAAGCCCGGGTCCAGATGGCTACACAGGAGAGTTTTACCAAACATTCAAGGAAGAATTAAAACCTATCCTCCTCAGACTATTCAAAAACATTCAAGAAGAAGGAACACTTCCAAACACCTTCTATGAAGGCAGCATCACCCTAATACCAAAACCAAATAAAGACAACACAATGACAAAGAATTATAGGCCAATATCTCTCATGAATATAGATGCCAAAATCCTCAACAAAATTCTAGTAAAAACGGATCAAAAAGATCATACACCATAATTATGTAAGATTAATCCCAGGAATTCAGAGATGGTACAATATCCACAAATCAATAAACATGATACATCACATAAACAAATTGAGAGATAAAAATCACATAGTCATATCAAGTGATGCAGAAAAAGCATTTGACAAAATCCAACACCCTTTCTTGATAAAAACTCTCAGCAAAATGTGAATAGAAGGAGGATACCTCAACATCATAAAAGCCATATATGATAAACCCACAGCTAACATCATACTCAATGGGCAAAAACTAAAACAATTTCCCCTAAGAACAGGAACAAGACAGGGATGCCCACTCTCACCTCTCTTATTCGACATAGTACTGGAAGTATTAGCCATTGCAATTAGACAAGAAGAAGAAATAAAAGGCATCCAAATTGAAAAAGAAGAAGTAAAGCTGTCCTTATTTGCAGATGACATGATATTGTACATAAAAAACCCAAAGGACTCCATTCCAAAACTAATTGACTTCATTAATGAATTCGGCCATGTAGTAGGATACAAAATTAATGCTATGAAGTCTGTGGCATCTCTATACACTAATAGTGAAATTACAGAAAGAGAGACTAAAAAAGCAATCCCATTTACCATCGCACCAAAAAAATTAAGATACCTAGGAGTAAACCTAACTAAAGGGGTAAAAGACCTATATGTAGAAAACTACAGGTCACTGACAAAAGAGATAGAGGAAGATGTTAACAGATGGAAGAGCATACCATGCTCATGGATTGGGAGAATCAACATCATTAAAATGTTCATATTACCCAAAGAAATCTATAGATTAACTGCACTACCTATTAAAATACCAACAATATATTTCACAGACCTAGAAAGAATTCTTCATAGATTCATCTGGAACAAAAGAGACCACGAATAGCTACAGCAATTCTGAGAAAAAAGATTAAAGTAGGTGGGATCTCAATACCAGACTTCAAGCTATACTACAAAGCAACTGTTCTCAAAACAGCCTTGTACTGGCACAAGAACAGACATATAGACCAATGGAATAGAATAGAGAACCCAGATATCCACCCAAACCACTATGCTCAACTAATATTTGACAAAGGAGGCATGAATATTCAATGGAGCCAAGATAGCCTCTTCAATAAATGGTGTTGGGAAAATTGGACAGATACATGCAAAAAAATGAAACTTGACCACCAACTTACACCAAATACAAAAATAAACTCAAAATGAATACAGGACTTAAACATTAGAAGGGAAACCATAAAAATACTAGAGGAATCCACAAGCAGCACAATCTCAGATATATTCTAAAAGAACTGCTTCACTGATACTGCTCCAAAGGCCATTGAAGCTAAAGAAAAAATAAACAAATGGGACTACATCAAAATAAAAAGCTTTTGCACAGCAAAAGAAACCATCAACAAAACAAGAAAGATCACTGTATGGGAGAACATATTTGCAAATGTTATCACTGATAAAGGTTTAATCTCCAAAAACTACAGCCAACTTATACAAGTTAATAAAAGAAAGATCAATGATACAATAAAAAAATGGGCAACAGACCTAAATAGAACCTTTTCGAAAGACGACAGAAGGAAGGCCAAGAAACACATGAAAACATGTTCAAAGTCACTAATTATCCGAGAGATGCAAATCAAAAAGACAATGCGATACCATCTTACACCTGTCAGAATGGCATTCATCAACAAATCAACAAATGATAAGTGTTGTTGAGGATGCGGAGAAAAAGGAACCCTTGTGCACTGTTGGTGAGAATGCAGACTGGTGCAGCCAATGTGGAGAGCAGTATGGAGTTTCCTCAAAAAACTAAAAATGGATTTCCCATTTGACCCTGTAGTCCCACTCTTAGGAATTTATCCTAAGAAATAATAAACACCAATCAGAAGGGATTTATGCACCCCTATGTTCATAGCAGCACAATTTACAATAGCTACAATTTGGAAATAGCCTAGGTGCCCGTCAGCAGATGAGTGGAACAGAAAACTGTGGTATGTCTACACAATGGAATTCTATGCTGCCATTAAAAGAAGGAATTCTTACCATTTGCAGCAACCTGATTGGAACTGGAGAGCCTTATGCTTAGTGAAATAAGCCAGTCAATGAAGGAGAAGCATCACATGATTTCACTCATTTGTGGATAATAAAGAACATTGTAAACTGATGAACAAAAGGATAGATACAGAGGCAGTAAAGCTTCAAACAGACTGTGAAATTACAGCAGGAAGATTAAAGTTAGGTGAGGTAGATAAGAGATCAATCAAAGGACTTGTGTGCATGAATATAAGCATAACCAATGAACATAGACACTGGGGGGTTGGAGTATGCCTGAGAGGGAGGGGGGCAATGGGGAAATATGTATAAAAATTTATTTTAAAAATGCAAAAAATAAAAATAAATAAATAAATATAGAAAAAAAAGACAGTCTCTTCAATAAATGGTGTTGGGAAATTTGGACAGATACATGCAAAGAAATGAAACTAGTTCACCAATTTACACCAAACACACACACAAAAAAACTTCAAATGGATAAAGTACTTAAATATAGGATGGGAAACCATAAAAATATGAGCGGAATCCACAGGCAGCAAATTCTCAGACATATACTAAGAACTTGTTCACTGATACTGCTCGTAGGGCAATGGAAACTAAAGAAAAAATAAACAAATGGGACTACATCAAAATAAAAAGCTTTTACACAGAAAAGGAAACCATCAACATAACAACAAGAAAGACCACTGCATGTGAGAACACATTTGCCAATTATATCAATGATAAGGGTTTAATCTCCAACATTTACGGAGAACTCATACAACTTCACAAAAATAAGATAAACAACCCAATCAAAAAATGGGCAACTGACCTAAATTGGCATTTCTCAAAAGAAGACAGCAGTAAGGCCAAGAGATATGAAAACCTGCTCAAAGTCACTAATCATTAGAGAGATGCAAATGAAAACAACAATGTGGTACCATCTCACACCTGTCAGAATGGCAATCACCAACAAATAAACAAATGACAAGTGTTGGCGAGGATTTGGAGAAAAAGGAACCCTTGTGCACTCCTGGTAGGAATGCGGACTGGTGCAGCCACTCTGGAGAACAGTATGGAGTTTCCTCAAAAAACTAAAAATGGAACTCCCATTTGACCCAGTGATCCCACTTCTAGGAATATATCCCAAGAAACTAGAAACACCAATCAGAAAGGATGTATGCACTCCTATGTTCAAAGCAGCACAATTCACCATAGCTAAGATTTGGAAACAGCCTAAGTGCCCATCAGTAGATGACTGGATTAAAAAACTGTGGTACATCTACACAATGGAATACTATGCTGTGATCATAAAGAAGGAGCTCCTACCATTTGCAACAAAATGGATGGAGATGGAAAGCATTATGCAGAGAAAGATAAATATCACATGATCTCACTCATCTGTGGAATATAATGAATGACATAGACTGATGAACAAGAACAGATCCAAAGACTTAGAAATGTCGATCAGAACATCAAACCTCAGGGAAGGTGGCGGTCGGTGGGTGTAAGAGGGAGAGATCAACAGAAGGACTTGCGTACATGCATATGAGCCTAATCAATGAACACAGACAATGGGGGGGGCATGAGAGGAGTCAGGGGGGTAATGGGAAAATAAGGACACATGTAAAAAATAAAAAAAATTATAAGGAAAAAAAAACAAAGTAAAAAAATAAAATGTTAAATCTAATCCATACTAGTGGTCACCATAACCTTAAGAGAAATTGTTTCATGTGACAAAGATTTTTAAATGAAACTCTCTGTAGCCTGGAAATTATTTTGGAAGGATATAAAGAGAGGTTTCCTTCAAATGTCATAAGGATTGTAATTGAAAGTCAATATATTTGGCTTCTTTAGCTAAAGTAAGTAATTTTTGTTTTTGCCTCCCTAACAAAGTTTAGATAAAGTTACAAAAAGAAATTGACAGCCAGTTTGAAATTGAATTGCTAGGGCCTAGAGCAAAGAATATCCTTGCATGATATTATTCTACAATGTCAGTGTAATTCTTGATATTTCACAAGAGCATATTGTACAATTATCCCAAACAAAATTACAAACTAATTCTTGGAATATTTGGCAACAATTTTAAAAAGGACATGAAAGGATTTAATCTCTTTCAGAAGGAATTAAGGCACTGAGAAGACACTTGAGCATTCCATACTGGCCCCTCTTACCCTTTTTGCAAAGAGGGACCCTCTTCTTACAATCCAATTGCCCTCAGCTGTTGCCTGAGCTTTCCATTCATGATGAGGTTGAAGCCTCCAGATGGCTGGTATAATGGATCTGTCTCTCGCCTAATGGTGTGAGCTGGGCCCTCCCTGGAGAAGCAACCTGAGTTCCAGGAGATATGTGATCAGTGCCAGAGCCCCACCAGCAGGTTAGAGGATCCCAAGGTGGGTGCTGGGCATGAAGGCCCCAGGGACATAGGCTACCAAAGAGATAGAAATATACCTCACAACACCCTGCTTGGCCCTGGAGGATGACTGGTTAGCCAGAGACAGGTAAGATTCCTCAGGGAAGGAACAACCTAAGACAGGCACAGTCGCAGAGGGGTCATCAGGGGAGAACTTGGGGGTCAACAGAGGTGGGGCACAGACCCTCACCCTCTCAACCTTGCCAGGGCCTGAACCCTCACCCCTTCTGAGGGAAGTCTCCTGCCCCCATAAGCTGCTTTGCTTCCCATGCCCAGCACAGTTTGGGACCCAGTAACAGATAGAGACTTGGACCAGCTCAGATTGGGACCCAGGTAATAGACAGAAACTTGACCGGCAGCAGCTGCCCTATATCTAAATTCAGCCTAGCACCAGAAATACTCAGGGCCTTCTCAAGAATGCAAATAATCCTTTCCACTAATATTTATAGGGTAATCTTAGATTGTTGGTAGAGTATTAACTTTGATAGTAAAAGAGTAATCAAGCTTTCAGATTAATTTGAAATGGCTAATTGGAATAAGTGAACATTCAATAAAATTTAATTGTGCTAGAAAAAAAGCTTTTTCTAAAGTATTAACTAAAATTTCTATGGGTAGTTCATCTCGTGGTAAAATTACCTGACATGCAATGAACATAAAGCAGTCATATTTTTGTGCAAAAAATTAAAATTTAAAGTTATCAAGTTTTGCATTAAAATTTTATAAAAGTCTCCATTAATCAAAAAATGGGGGATATTAGGATAATATCATGTAAGGAAAAGTATCTGGTAAGTAAATTACATCTAGAAAATTTTTACTTTAGAAAATTAATTTTCATTTGTAATGCTAACAGCAAGGCACCCATGAAAAATACACATGGTGTCAAAATAAGCCAAAGGAAAATCATTTGGGCAAAAATAAAAAGGACCCCAAGTCAATTTTATAGAAAAGACTCCTTTATTATATTTTAGTTGAGAATATGTTTATGTACTTTCAGAAAACAACTCCAAGACCATATGGACTCCTGCAACAGAGAGGAAATGACAGGTCTGCTCCAACCACAAAGACAAGAGGAGAAACAGTCCAGAGATGGAAGACACTGAAGATGCCTTGCCATGCTAGCAGTCAGCAGCTGTGCATCGCTACAGGATGCCTAGGACCAAACCAGAGAGGGTTGGACCTGCATTGCCAACATTTGTCCACTATCCAGATACTATTGCTGATATGTACACATAAGGAAATGTTTGACATTGAAACTGAGACTCAGAACTATTGGAAATTGAAATTGGGACTCAAATATTTTTTTGTTCTTATAGGTTTATTTCTAGACTGCAGAGGCAAGATATTTTTAAAGAAAAGAATGGGTGGTGGAGAAACAGATACAGAGGCAAAGAAGCAATGAACAGACTGTCATATTACAGCAGGAAGGCAGGGGAGGTTGTGGGGGGGATGGCCGCTGTAAGATTAATCAAAGAACTTGTATGCATGTATATAAGCATAACCAGTGGATACAAGACACTGGGGGGTGGGGGGAGGGCAGGTGAGGGCATGTACTTGGGAGTAGGGAAGGCTGGGGGGAGGTCAATAGGGGGGAAAAAAGAAGATATATGTACTATTATTTGTAATACTTTAAACAATTAAAAAAACCACTCTTGAGTATTTTATATTTTGTTGCTATTAAAATATATTTTAACATACAAATTTTTAAAATATATCTTATTGATTTTTTACAGAGAGGAAGGGAGAGGGATAGAGAGTTAGAAATATCAATGAGACAGACATCAATCAGCCGCCTCCTGCACGCCCCTGACTGGGAATTTGCCCACAACCAAGATATATGCCCTTGACTGGAATTGAACCTGGGCCCTTGAGTCCACTGAGCCAAACCGGTTTTGGCTTAACATACAAATGTTAAATTAAAGCTATTTTAAAAAGATATTCTTGAATAAATTAATGTTTTCAACAAATAAACATAAATCTGCAAGTCACACTTTAATCCAGTGATGTATGAAACAGATTTTCTAAATTCAAGCCAATCTTGAATTCCTGGTCAAAGAGTACTTTTTATACATTGTTAGGTTTGGCTTGCTAGTATTTTTTTCTTCTTGAAAGGAATAGAAGATACTTTATTTTTCTTCATATTCATTAGTGAGATTGGTTTCTAATATTCTTTTCTGGTACTGTCCTTACCTAGTTTGAGTGTCAATAAGCCTTATATAAGCCTTATAAAATTAGTTGTGGAACAATCCTATTTTTTGCTGAAAGAATCTGTGTAGTGCCGAAATTATTCATTCCTGGAGTGTTGATTAGAATGCATGGCAAAATGCAATCTGCGTCTGATCGTCCATCTGTCGGAAAGCAAACATTGTTCTCACTAAGTGGATGTAAACAGGAGGCTAGAAGGCTGGTCAACCTTAACTGCTCTGAAAGGTCAGGCCTAATTACTCACTGTTTAGATGTAAACATTGTTAGCTGAAGCATCCTCTACCTGTTTGTTTCATGTTAATTTCTGTTTTGTTATTTCCTGCCTAAAGGCTAGAGGTGTGTCCAAAAGCCTTAATAAAAGGGAGAAAAAAGCCAGAGCAAGTGGTAGTCCTTTCCACTAGAGGAAGGCTCCCACCTGGCCCCCCAATATCACCAAGTTAATATATTCTAGTCTCTCTTTTCGTTTGTGTGTGGCCTCCCTCAGAATCTGAACCCTGAACTGGAAACCCTGAACCACTCTGGACGTGGAAAGGGGCTTCCACATCTGGCGCCCGAACAGTGACGTGGGAAGAGGTGCCCACATCTGGCGCCTGACTGCGGGACGTCTGGAGGAGAAGGTATTATTCGCCTAAGAGTGAAGGAAGGAAAATTCACCAAGGAAAATGGTGAGGGAAGATTCACCTAGGAAAAGGTGAGGGGAGTTCAACGTACGCAAAGCCCACGGATTAACTACAAAGTCTTGATCTGTAAGTAGGGTGGGAACGTCTTTTGCAGCCAGGCTAATGGGGAAGAATTAGGTTATAAATATAAAGTAAACTTTATTGTAGACTTTTGGTTTGCATGCTTAAATAATGTGGTTTCTTGTTCAAATTAAAATCCTAGTTTGTATTTGGAATCTGTGTAATAAGTGATACTCTACTGCTGAAACGGCCTCTGGTGTGGAGAAATTCAAAGGTGGCAGGAGAGGGTAAGGCTCTCTGCTCTCCTGCAATGAGATTAGTTAAGATTTCATTTAAAAATTATAAAAGAACTCACAGGGAAATGCTAATCTTGGCCAAATTAGGTGCTAGTTATTACTTCAGAAAGCGAAAAAGAAAGAAAAAATTTAAGATCTGTCTTTATCTTTTAAACATGAAAAGAAATTTGGCCATATAGATCTGTTACTGATGCTTTCCCCTGAAGTAAGCAGGATGTGGGGGAAGGGAGAGATACGTGGCAACCCAGTATGAAAGTCCACTCTCCCAGTATACTAATCTAAAGTCTCCTTTCTCGCCATGAAAGTTTTAAAAATTTAGAGATGTGTCTGGAATTTCTGTACTCGTGAGGAGAGAAGCCTGGCTTAAAAAGAAATGCGCGCAATTGTCCACCTTTTTGGTCATAGTAGACAGGGTTTTAAGCTGGAATCTCTCCGCAAAAGCTGCAGAAAAAAAAAACACCCAGAACTAGTCTTTATTTTTTAAGAAAAATGGCATAAAGGAACCAAAAGGAGAAGATTTTCAGCTAAATGCAAATTAA
Source organism: Lasiurus cinereus (assembly GCA_011751065.1). NCBI lineage: Eukaryota > Metazoa > Chordata > Mammalia > Chiroptera > Vespertilionidae > Lasiurus > Lasiurus cinereus. Next base: position 63,211,210 of record JAAGEH010000286.1, read on the forward strand.
ATTGGGAGTTCCAAAAATCATTAAAACTGATAATGGGCCTGCTTACATAAGCTGTAAATTCCAGGAATTTTGTAAAAGGTGGAAAATTATGCACATTACAGGAATACCATATAATTCTCAAGGCCATTATTGAATGACAGCATCAGCGACTAAAATCCCAACTTGAAAAACAAAAAGACTAAAATCCCAACTTGAAAAACAAAAAGAGGGGATGATGGAGAAGTCACCTGTGGGTAGGTTGCACCAAGCCTTAATTACTTTAAATTTTTCACTTGTGATGGACAGACACCTATGGAACTACATTGGTGTCAGGATAAAACAGAAGGAAATGGCTTAGTTAAATGGAATGATCCTGAATCTGGTTTATGGAAGGGAACCGATTCATTATTAACCTTTGGGAGAGGGTATGCTTGTATATTTCCAGAAAATTTTTCCAAACCCGTGTGGATTCCTGTAGAAATATTAAACTGCAACAGGTATCCAAGAGAGAAACTAGTCAGACTAATAGACTTTGCACCTGGAGACACACCATGCAGCTGCAGACAATCAGCTACCTCAGCCACAGAAAGCAACGACTCCAAGCAATCCACTGAAGATGAGGAGCAGGAGGAGGACAAGCAGAACAACAAAGAACCTGAAGGCCACCGGGAACATGGTAAAGAGGACAGTACAGATGCCTAAGAATGTATTTCTTGCAATACCAACAGTTACCAGCTGTACTGTAATATTACCTGGGGCACATGGAGAAGTATTTTTGACTTATATTCCTGACCCTTCATGGGTAAGAACCCTTAGGTGTGCTTCTTGTAGTCTCTAAGAAGGGCAAAATTAAGTAACTAAATATTTCTTAAAATTCCAACATTAGAATTTAAAATGACAAAAAGCCCATAGCTGCCTGTATTCTTAAGCTAGAGGCAGGGCAACATTTGTGGCTTGTGAATCAGACATAAACATTTACTAAATTTCTTTTGCTTTTTAAATTAAGATACCTACTTTAATTAATAAATTAGCTTTTTAAATAAAAATCAAGGTTTTCAGCTAAATAAAGAGCCAATGTTTTTGTAAGAAATTTGATTAAGTATTCTAATAAAGTAACTAAGACCTTGTTTATACAAAAAGAAATTAATAGCCAGTTTGAAATTGAATTGCCATGGCCTACAACAAAAGAATATCCTTACATAATATTATTCTACAATGTCATTATAATTTTTTTGACAAATATCCCAAACAAACTTACAATCTAATTCTTTGAATATTTGGTAGCAATTTAAAAAATAACGTGAAAGGAATTAAGGCAGTGAGAAGGCACTTGAGCATTCTATATTGGCTTTTCTTGCTCTTTTTGCCAAGAGGAACCCTCCCACAGCTGTTGCCTGAGCTTTCTGTTCATGCTGAGGTTGAAGCCTTGTGTTGTCTGGTACCATGAATCTGTCTCTCACCCAGTGGTGTGAGCTGGGCCCTCCCTGGAGAAGAAACCTGGGTTCCCCAAGATATGTGATCAGTGCTGGGACCCTGCCAGCAGATGAGGGGAGGCCACAAGGGCATCGGCTACCAAGGATACGGAACTGAACCTCACATCAACCTGCTTGGCCCCGGAGGATGGCTCATTAGCCAGTGACAGGTAAGATTCATCAGAGGAGGAACAACCTAAGACAGGCACAGTCACAGAGGGGCCATCAGGAGAAAACTTGGGGATCAACAGAGGTAAGGCACAGATCCTCACCCCCCCCAACATTGCAGGGGCTTGAACCTTCGCCCCTTCTGAGGGAGGTCTCCTGCCCCATGGCTGCTTCACTTCCCACGCTCAGCTCCAATCAGGACCCAGGTGACAGACAGATTTGCCCAGCTCATTTCGGTGTCCCTACCCATGGGTTAAGTCAACGAGGACCCTAGAGGGCGAGTGGGGATGAAAGGGACAAGAGACACAAGGAATGGAGACAAGACAAAGTTCTGATCAAGTCTCGTTTATTCAGGCGGAGTTCGGGGTATTTATAGGGAGAAGGAGGAATGAGGACTAGCACTTAAGGTGAAACACCTGGCCTAGCCCTTAAGGCGAAACACCTGACTTACGGGAAAGAGATAGGGTTTGGGGTAATAGAAACCTAGCCCGAAGTTAGTGCTAACGTGGCTGGAGCTTATTACAAAATGGCTGTCAAGCACAACAAGTTTCCCACATTTCAGGACACAGGTGACAGACAAAGATTTGGTGCAGCTCAGATTAGGACCCAGCAACAGACAGACTTGGCTGACAGTTGCCCTATATTCTAAATCCAACTTAACATCAGGAATGCTCAGGGCCTACTCAAGAATGCAAATAATCCTTTCCACTAATATTTACAGGATAAAACTACGATTGTCGTTAGAATATTAAATTTGACAATAAAATAGTAGTTAAATTTTCAAATTAATTTAATTGGCTAATTGAAATAAGTGAATATTCAAGAAAATTTAATTGTACTGGAAAAAAGTTGTTCCTAAAGTACTAACAAAAATTTCTATTGATAGTTCATTGCATGGTAAAATTACTTAACATGCAATAAACATAAAGCAGTCATATTTGCATTATAAAATATTTCCAAAAGCTTCCTCATAATTAAATAAAAAAAAGGGGGGATAGTACAGTAATATTATGTAAGGAAAAGTATCCTGTAAGCAAATTACAGCTAAAAATTTTTTTACTTAACAGCAAGACACCCATGAAAAACATACATCCTATTAAAATAAGCCAAAGGAAAATCATTTGGGCAAAATTAAAAGGATCCAAAGTCAAATTTATAGAAAAAATTCCTTTACTAACTTTTGGTCAAGAATGTTTGTATATTTTCAGAAAAACAGCTCTAAGACCATGTGAATCCCTACAACAGAGAATGCTCCAGCTATGAAGATGAGAGGAGAAACATTCCAGAGATGGAAGATGCTGAGGACACCTTGCCTTCTTAGCAGTCAGCAGCTGTGCATCAATGCAGGTTGCCTTGGACCAAACCAGAGAGGGTCAGACCTGCATTGCCACCATTTGTCCACCATCCAGAACTGAAATATCATTGCTAACATGATACACTCAAAAAACTGTTGGACATTGAAACTGGGACTCAAAGGATTGTTGGCCTAGAAAGAAACTTACTACAGACTTATTCATTTACCTCTTAGCATAGCCATTGTTGCTTGTCTTACTTTTTGTTCTTAATGTTTATTTCTAGTCTGCAGATGCAAGATTTTTTAGAGAAAAAAAAAACGGGGGAGATGCCGGAAACCAAACATTGTTCTCACTAAAGGGATGTAAACAGGAGGCCAGAAGGCTGGTCAACCTTAACTGCTCTAAAAGGTCAGGCCTGATTACTCACTGTTTAGATGTAAACATTGTTAGCTGAAGCAGCCTCTACCTGTTTGTTTCATGTTAATTTCTGTTTTGTTATTTCCTGCCTAAAGGCTAGGGGTGTGTCCCAAAGCTTTAATAAAAGGGAGAAAAAGGCCAGAGCAAGTGGTAGTCCTTTCCACTAGAGGAAGGCTCCTGCCTGGCCCCCCAATATCACCAAATTAATATTTTCTAGTCTCTCTTTTCGTTTGTGTGCGGCCTCCCTCAGAATCTGAACCCTGAACTGGGAACCCTGAACCACTCTGGATGTGGAAAGGGGCTCCCACATCCACCTCTTGATCACTTTTAGCTAGATATCAAATTTCTTTAATAATTATTTGGCAATTCTACAATGTTCTTTCTTTCTTTTTTTTAATTAAATCTTTATTATTCAGATTATTATATTTTTCTCTCTTTTTTCCCTCCATATCTCCCCTCCACCCGGCTCCCACCCCTCCCTCTACCTTTACCTTTCCCCCCAAATGATGAGTCCATAGGTGTATGATTTTTGTCCAATCACTCCCTGTACCCCCTGCCCCCTTTCCCCCTGAGAATTATCAGTCCACTCTCTTTCTGTGCTCCTGATTCTAGTATATTCTCCAGTTTATTCTGTTGATCAAATTTTTAATTTTTAGATTCACTTGTTGATAGATATGTATTTGTTGTTCATAATTTTTTGGCTTTTACCTTTTTCTTCTTCCTCTTCTAAAAGAGTACCTTTCAGCATTTCATATAATACTGGTCTGGAGTTGATGAACTCCTTTAGTTTTTCTTCTATGTGAAGCTCTTTATCTGCCCTTCAATTCTGAATGATAGCTTTGCTGGATAGAGTATTCTTGGTTGTAGGTTCTTGCTCTTCATCACGTTGAATATTTTTTGCCACTCCCGTCTGTCCATTGTTTCTGTTGAGAAATCAGCTGACAGTCGTATGGGTGCTCCCTTGTAGGTAATGAACTGTTTTTCTCTTGCTGCTTTTAATATTCTCTCTTTGTCTTTTGCTCTTGGTATTTTAATGATGATGTGTCTTGGTGTAGTCCTCTTTGGATTCCTTTTATATGGGGTTCTGTGTGCTTCCTGGACTTGTAAGTCTATTTCTTTGACCAGATGTGGGAAGTTTTCAGTCATTATTTCTTTAAATAGGTTTTCAGTATCTTGCTCTCTCTCTTCTGGCACCCCCACAATTCTGATGTTGGTACGCTTGAAGCTGTCCCAGAGGCTCCTTACATTATCTTCACATGTTTGGATTTTTTTCTCTTCTTGCTTTTCCAGTTGAATGTTTTCTGATTCTTTATATTTCACATTTTTTACTTGATTCTTGCCTTCTGCTAGTCAGGTGTTAGGTCTCTGTATAATATTATTTATTTCAGACAGTGTATGTTTAATTTGTATTTGGTCCTTTATCATCTCTAGTTGGATCTTTTCATCTCTAGTTGGTCCTTTTGCATCTCCTCTTGGGACTTGATAAATTTATCCATCTTTTCTAGCATATTCTTGAAAAACCTTATAAGCTTGGTTTTGAACTCTATATCCAGTCATTTTTTTTCCCTCCATTTCTTTTGTTTGTGATCCCTTCCCTTGTCTCGGCATTTTCACTATGCTGGGAGAACTTCTGTATTGGATTTAGCCTTATGATACCAGACTTGAAAAACCACAAAAGCCTCTCTTGAGCTTGTGATGGGTGGAGTCTCAGGGCTTAAGGGACCGCCTTGTCTTCCAGTCGGGCCTTCCCTCCACGGCTCCTGAGTCTCACATGACTGGGTAATTGCTGGAGCAGTCCCTGTGTGCACGTGCACTATCGCAGTGTCTCTAGACTGCTGCCTTTCCGGCTCCCCTGCGCTATGGGACCACACAAGTCTGGGTCCCCAGGGTTTCATCTGAAGCTGGGGTTTAGTGAAGTTAGAAGTGGCACAGTTGGGAGGGTCAATCTCCCGCACACTCGTGAAAGCCAGCGGCACAATCAGCAGTCTGTCCTCTGCGGCGCAGTGCCATGCTCGCCACCAGACTTCCGATCCCCTGCAACTTCCCTAAATTTCCGTGTACTTCTCCCCCTTCACAGTCCAAACTCCCCCCGAAATGAGTTTCGGCTGGATCTGGGGTTTAGTGTCGTAGGATAAGGAGTTCAATGCCTTTGAGAGTCTCCATCTCCCTCCTGCCAGAGAAGGCCAGCCAGGTTCTCTGGCACCTGCTCTCTCCACGCACCTGTCTCCATACCTCAGCTTTTTGCAGCTCCTCTGGGTCTCCGAGAGCCCCTCTCTTTTCTTCTAGTTGTAGAATTTCCACTCAGCCAGCTTTTCTGTGATTCTGGATGATGTCTGTTCTGTCTTTTAGTTGTAGTTCTGAAATTGTTGTGTGAGGCAGCAGTATAGTTGTTTACCTATGCCGCCATCTTGGCTTCTCATTCTTTCTTTTTTAGTGACTATTATATTTCATTTGAAATGAAAGTTAACCGTTATTTTTAAAAAACCTTTATTGTTGAAGGTATTACAGATGTCCCCCTCTTTTCTCCCTTCACCCGGTTCCCACCCCACCCCAGGCCTTCGCTACCCTATTGTTTGTGTCCATAGGTAATGCATATGTGCATGAAAGTTCTTTAATTAATCTTTCCAACTCCTCCCCCATTCCCACTGAGATTCAACCATCTGTTCCATGTTTCTATGCCTCTGATTCTATTTATTCACATTTATTTTGTTCATTAGATTTCTTGTTCAATTGATTCTTAGATTTAATTGTCAAAGATACATCTTGCATGCCATTTTATTGTACATATTTTTATCCCTTCCCCTCCTCCTTCTCTTCCACTTTTTCTTCCTTTTTTCCTCCTTCTCCTCCTTCTTCCCCTTGTTAAAGAATCCCTTTTTCTTCTTCTTCTTCCGCTTCTTAAAAAATACTCTTCAACATTTCCTGTAACACTGGTTTTGAGGGGATGAACTCCTTTAGCTTTTTCTTGTCTATGAAGCTCTTTATCTGACCTTCAATTCTACGGTAAATGATAGCTTTGCTGGGGAGAGTAATCTTGGTTATAGGTCCTTGCTATTTGTCACTTTGAATATTTCTTGCCACTCCTGTCTGTTCTGCATAGTTTCTGTTGAGAAATCAACTGACAATCGCATGGGTGCTTCTTTGTAGGTAACTAACTGCTTTTCTCTTGCTGCTTTTAAGATTCTCTCCTTAACCCTGGGCATTTTAATTATGATGTGCCTTGGTGTGTGGCTCTTTGGGTTCCTCTTGTTTGGGACTCTTATGCTTCCTGGACTTGTAAGTCTATTTCTGCCCAGCTGAGGCCCAGCTGTGAAGCAAAGCAGGCTGGTGCTAGTGCTAGATCTTGGGCCATTTACTGATGGGTTTGGGGCATGATGACAGCAGCTGCAGCTTGTTTGAGAGATTTTAGGGCTGAGGGTCTAGTGTAGGGCTGAGACCCCTTGCTTCTTATGGGTGGCCTCCACAGGGAAGATCTCCCTCCTGATTTAAAAAAATGGCACACATGGATGTCAGATCAGCCAGCTCCTTGCCTCCACCCTCTCCTACCAGTTTCAATGTGCTTTCTTCTTTACTTCTCTAATTGTAGGACTTCCATTCAGCCAGATTGCAGGAGTTCTGAATGATGGTTGTTCTATATTTTAGTTGTAATATTGATATGATTGTTCTATATTTTAGTTGTAATATTGATTTTTTTAAAACCTGCATTTACCTACACTGCCATCAACTTCACCAAAGCTAATCTTTACACCATTAAGTATAGTGTCTAAATTCTGGGCATGAGAGAGATTGGTCATGCATCCTATTTGTATTGCTCTTTTCTTTTAAATTTATTTATTGAATTTATTGAGATCACAATAGTTAATACAATTATATAGGTTCTAGGTATAACTCTATAATACATCATCTATATATTGCATTGTGTGTTCACCACTTCAAGTCATGTCCATTTTTGCTTGAAAAATGTATTTTCTCCTGTTGTTGGATGCAGTGTTCTCTGTCCCTTAGATCAAGCCTATTAATTATTTTTTAATCTTCAGCATCCAAATTTTCCATCTTTCTGTAATTCACAGTTAATCTGTCAGATATTTAAAGAGATGTGTTTAAAATCTCCTACTATAATAGTGGACTTTGTAGATGTATCTTTTAATTTTTATTCATTTATTGTTTTGCTTTACATGTTATTGACATACATGCAAGTTTATAACTTCTGATAAGTTGCACTATTTAATCATTATACAGTAACTATTTCTAATAATGCTTTCTGCCCCAAATCTACTTTGTCTTGATATCAGTAAAGCTATGCCACTATTCTTCAATTTGCATTTTTTCCAATATCTTTTTCTATTATTTTATTCTCAAATGCTTAGTCTTCTTGTTTTGTGTGTGTGTGTGTGTGTGGGTGGGTGGGTGTGTGTTTTAAATGTCTTATAAATAGCACATGAATGGGTTCTGCTATTATCCAATTACCAGTCTTTACCTTCCCATTAATGATTTGATCCATTTGTATTTATATTGGTTTCAAATATATCTGGAGATATTTCTATCATCCTATTTTTTGCTTTTTATTTGTTTACCTTTTTTTTTATGTTTCTCTTTCCCCCTTTTCCTTTTAGACCTAACACTTTTTCTCATTTCATGTTTTTCCTCCAGTGTTTTGGAAATTAAAGACTTCTACTTTTTCTAGAGGTTACTCTAAATTTAACATCCTTATCTACTTTAGCAAATTATAAAGTTTAATAATATCTTCACCTTATTGTCAAATAATACAAGGACATCAGAACCCTTCTACACTTATGACCAATACCTTTGTCCATTGTTTCCTCCTGTAGCCTTTATTCTGTGACCATTATCTTCCTACCTGTAGTACATGATGAAGTTTCTTTGTGTAGGATATGTTGGTAGTAAACTCTCTCATCTCCTGTTTAACTGAAAAGGTGTTGATTTCACCCACATTCACAACCCAAGTGTAATAGTTACTTTGTTTCAGTACTTTGAAGATATTCTTCTAAGATCTTCTAACTTACACTGTTGCTGCTGAGAAGTTAGTTATTAAGTTATGTCTTTCCTTTGTAATAACATGCCTTTCTCTCTGGCTGTTTTTAACATCCCTATCTTCTGTCCTGTGGTTTTACTATAAAACACATAGGAATGGGTATCTACATACATAAAACCCTAATTCTATCTAATAAAAGAGTAATATGCAAATTGACCATACCTCTGCTACACCCACCAGTAACACCCACCAGCCAATCAGAGTGAGTATTCAAATTAACCCAACCAAGATGGCTATGGCCACAGAGACAGCAGGAGGGAGGCTTGGGTTGCCCCTGGTGATGGAGGAAGCCAAGCTTTCCACATACCCTGGTAGGCCCTGGCCTCCGCTTAAGGTAACAAAGTTTCAATGGCTGTGGGAGCAGAAGGCTTGGCTCCACTCCAGGCTACAAAGTTCCAACTGTAGAAGACAAATAAATCCCAGATACCAGGGCCTCTGCTTGGGTTGCCGGAGGGTATGGCCAGCCTGCAAACAACCACAGGTCCCTTGACCAGGCCATCTCATGCCCCAAGGGAATATCAAACCTGATCCAGGACATCCTTCAGGGCAAACCAGCCAGCCTCCACCTGTGTACCAGGCCTCTATCCTATCTTATAAGAGTAATATGCAGATTGACAATCACTCCATACACAAGATGACTGCCTCCATGTGGTCAAAAGATCCTGCCCCCATGTTGGCACAAGATGGCCACCACACTATGGGCAGCAGAGGAGGACAGTTGGGAGGGACCAGGCATACAAGAGAGGGCAGTTGGGGGTGATCAAGCCTGCAGGGAAGGGCAATTAGGGGTGACCAGGCTGGCAGAGTAGGAAGTTGGGGGTGACTGGGCCTGCAGGGTAGGGTAGTTGGGGGGGACACAGGCCTTCAGGGCAGGGCAGTTAGGGGTGACCAGGCCTGCAAAGGATGGCAGTTAGGGGTGACCAGACCCACAGGGGAGGGAAGTTAGGGGTAAACAGGCTGGCAGGGGAGCAGTTAGGCATCAATCAGGCTGACAGAGGAGTGGTTAGGGGGTGATCAGGCTGGCAGGCAGAAGCAGTTAGGGGCAATCAGGAAGGCAGGCAGGTGAACAGTTGGGAGCCAGCAGTCTTGGATTGTGAGAGGGATGTCCGACTGCCCGTTTAGGCCCAATTCTGCCTTAAAGGGTTCCAGATTAAAGAGGGAGTAGGCCAGGCTGAAGAACACCCCCTTGTGCACCAATTTTGTGCACCAGGCCTCTAGTATACAATAAACTAAAACCCTAATATACAAATGGCAGAACAACTGAACAACTGATCGCTATGATGTGTGCTGACGACTGGGGGGCACGCATGGAACATGGCAGGTGTCAGCAGCAGGTGGCAGAGCATGGAACATGGCGGGAATCAGTCACAGCAGGGTGGTGGAGCAGGTGAGGGGCGGGGGCAGAAGAGTGGTTAAATGGGTTACCAGACCAAGATTGGTTACCAGTCTCTGTCACCAGGGTCACTGACCACCAGGGGGCAGATGCTTAAAACAGAAGGTTCCCCCAGCTCGCAGACCCCAGGCCAGCCAAGTCAGGTGCAGTGAGGCCCCCCAATTGCTCCACAGATTGGCTATGATCCACAGCCAGGCCTAGGGACCCTACTGGTATTATATACTATATATGTCACTTAGGATTTATTGAGTTTTTAATTTGATGATTGATATTTTTCATCCACATTGGAAAAGTCTCCACTATTGCTTATTCAAACATTACATTTCCTACATTGTCTATTTTCTGTTAGAGAACTCTGATTACATATGTGTTAAACAGGTGACATGCTTCCACTCTGGCCTCTGTGCCTCTGAACACCTCTTTCTTTTCTCCATCTATCTGTCTATGCTACATTCCAGCTAATTATTTCACAACTATTTCTCAGTTCCCTAATTCTTTATGGAGCTATGTCTCATCAGTAATTTTACATATACATTAATTTTTTTTGTTTAAATTATTATATGTTTCAGTGCCAAAAATTCTCATAGGTTCTTTTTAAATTTGAACATTTCTTAAAGTCTCTTGTTTCTTAGTCATATTTTGAATACCCTGGACTGTGTATTTGGTTGGCATATTTCTTTGAGCATACACATTTAACATTCTGTCTCATACTTTTTATAAATGCCTCTGTGGGTCTTGACTATACTGCTTATTTCTGCTGATTCTTGTTTATATTGGCTTTCCTTGGTATTTTGTGCTTTTTTTATTGGGAACCTGTTTCTTAAAACTTTATAGGTATTCTGTTTTAAATTTAAATAATTTATTGTCTAAAGTATTATATGAGTCTACTTTTTCCCCCATTGACCACTCCCCCAGGTGCTCCCACCATCCAGCACATGCCATCACCACTCTAATGTCTGTTTCCATTGGCTATGCTCATATGCATACAAGTCCTGTGTTTGATCTCTTATCCCCTCACCCCGCAACCTTCCCTCATAGGTTGGACAGTCTGCTCAATGCTTCTATTTCTTTGGTTCTATTTTTGTTCACCCAGCCATTGCTCATTATATTTCACAAATGAGTTAGATCATGTGATATTTATCTTTCTCCAACTGGCTTATTTCACTTAGCATAATGCTCTCCAGTTCCATCCATGCTGTTGCAAATGGTAAGAATTCCTTATTTTTTAAAGCAACATACATAGTATTCCATTGTGTAGATGTACCACAGTTTTCTAATCCACTCATCTGCTGATGGGCACTTAGGTTATTTCCAAATTTTAGCTATTGTAAATTGTGCTGCTATGAACATAGGGGTGCATATATCCTTTCTGATTGGAGTTTCTAGCTTCTTGGGATATATTCCTAGGAGTGGGTCAAATGGAAGTTCCATTTTTAATTTTTTGAGGCAATGCCATATTGTTTTCCACAATGGTTGAACAAGTGTGCATTCCCACCAGTGTAAGAGGGTTCCCTTTTCTCTGCATCCTGGCCAGCACTTGTCATTTGTTGATGATAGATATTCAGTTAGATGTGAGATGGTACCTTAACATTGTTTTGGTTTGCATTTTTTGGATGATTAGTGACTATGAGCATGTTTTCATGTCCCTTGGCCTTCTGTATGTCCTCCTTCAAAAAGTATCTATGTAAGTCCTTTGTCATTTTTTGGATTGTTTATCTTTTCTTTGTTAAGTTATATGACTTCTCTATAAATTTTGGAGATTAAACCCTTATCAAAGATAATATTGGCAAATATGTTCTCCCCATGCAATGGTCTTTCTTGTTGTTTTGTTGTTCATTTTTGTTTTTGTTTTTTGTTTTGTGATGCAAAAGATTTTTATTTTGATGTGGTAATGTATGTTTATTTTCTCCTAGTTTCCATTGCCCCAGGAGCTGTATCAGTAAACATATTGCCATGACAATTGTCTGCTATGTTGTTGCCTATGGTTTCTTCTATGATTTTTATGGTTTTCTGTCTTACATTTAAGTCATTTATCCATTTTGAGTTTACTTTTGTGTATATTGTAAGTTGGTTGTCTAGGGAACCGCATCCAGCATAGCCAATGGTGAACTTGAGGAGGGGCATAGAAGGATTAAAAGATACAGATAAGAGAATACAGTTGGGGCCAGGTGGATCATTATGCCTGGATGAGGAAAGAGTGACCTTACCTGTAAGCAGGATCTTTATTTTATAGTCAGATTACACAAAGCAAAACAAGGGCAAGATATTTACAATGTTCTTGCAAATTTCAAATCTGCTTCTTTCCTCTTGTTGCCATTCTCCGAACTCTATCAAGCTTTGTTTAGGCAGCACTTGCTGCACCCCCTAGAACCCACATCCCATAGCTACCTAGAACTGCAGGGTCAGACTATAAGGTCAAGCTTACAACGATAGCCTTTTGGCTATAATTGTGCTTGGAGGGCTTTTCTGGAACTTGTATGTGGCTTTGCCATAATTGTGCTTGGAGCGCTTTTCTGGAACTTGTATGCGGCTTTGCCATAAATCAATCTGATGCTTGATCCAGTCTGAATGCTGTAGCCACTCTCCACAGGCTAGTATAAATGTATCTGTGCAATTTTTCCAACACCTTTATTGAAGAGACTGCCTTCATTCCATTGTATGCTCATGCCTATGTCAAATATTAATTGAGCATAATGCCTTGGGTTGATCTCTGGGTTCTCTGTTCTGTTCCATTGGTCTATATGTGTGTTCCTGTGACAGTACCAGGCAGCTTTGAGAACCGTGGCTTGGTAACATAACTTGAGGATCTGGTATTGTGATCCCTCCAATGTTGTTCTGCTTTATCAGGTTGTTGCAGCTAGTCAGGCTCTTTTTATATTCCAGATGACTTTTTGGAGAATTTGTTCTAGATCTTTGAAATATGTCATTGGTGTTTTAATGGGGATTGCATTGAATCTATAAATTGCTTTGGATAGTATGGACATTTTAATGATGTTGATTCTACCAATCCATGAACACAGTATATTCTTCCATTTGTTTATGTCTTCCTCTATGTCTTTTTTCAGCATCCTATAATTTTCTGAGTACAGGTCCTTTACCTCCTTGGTTAAATTTATTCCTGGTATCTTAATTTTTTTGTTGCAATGGTAAATGGGATTTGTTGTTTGTTTCTCTTTCTGTGAGTTCATTATTGGTGTATAAAAATCCATAGATTTTTGGATGTTAATTTTGTATCCTGCTACATTGCCAAATTCATTTATTAAGTTATGTTTTTTATTGGAGTATTAAGGGTTTTCTCTGTACAATGTCATGTCATCTGCAAATAATTACAGTTTTCCAATTTGGATGCCTTTTGTTTATTTTTTTTGTCTGATCACTATAGCTAGCACTTCCAGTACTATGTTGAACAGGAGTGGTGAGAGTGGGCATCCCTGTCTGGTCCCTCTCTCTCTCTCCTTCTCTCTCTCCTTCTCTCTCTCCTTCTCTTTCTTTCTTTCTTTCTTTCTTTCTTTCTTTCTTTCTTTCTCCCTCCCTCCCTCCCTCCCTCCCTCCCTTTCTTTTGAATGTTTGGGTAAACTCCCCTCTGAAGCCATCTGGTCCAGAGCTTTTGTTTGCTGGAAGCTTTTTTTTTTAATTACTGTTCCAATGTCATCATTAGTTATCGGCCTATTCAAGATTTTTTATTCTTCCTGATTGAAAGCTTGTATTTTTCTAGGAATATGTCGATTACATCAAAGTTGTCCAATTTGTTGGAATAGAGTTTTTCGTAGAATGTATATATTTTTAAAATCCTTTGTATGTTCTGCAGGGTCAGTTGTTACTTCACCTCTTTCATTTCCAATTTTGGTTATTTGGTTCTCCTCTGTTTGTTTCTTGATGAGCCTGACTAGAGGTTCATCCATCTTGTTTATCCTTTCAAGGAACCACCTCTTGGTTTCATTGATTTTTTTTGTATTGTTTCTTTATTCTCTATGTCATTTATTTCCACTGTGATCTTTATTAATTCCTTTCTTCTCCTTACTCTGGGATTTTCTTGTTGATTTCTTTCTAATTCTTTCAGTTTTAGGGTTAGATAATTTATTACTATTTTTTCTTGTTTCTTGAGGGAGGCCTGTAGAGCTATGGACTTCCCTCTCAGGACTGCTTTCATCATGTCCCATAGATTTTGGATTGTTGTGTTTTCACTGTCATTTGTTTCCAGAATGTTTTTTATTTCTTCTTTGATCTCTCTGGTAACACAATCATTGTTTAATAGCGAGCTATTTAGTCTTCAAGTGTTTCATTTTTTTCATTGTTTTTATTATCGTTGATTTCTAATTTTATTCCATTGTGATCTGAGAAGATGCTTGATATGATTTCTATCTTTTTTAATTTGAATTGACTTTGCCAGTATCCTAATATGTGGTATATCTTTGAAAATGTTCCATGTGCACTGGAGAAGATTGTATATTCTGTAGCTTTGAGATGAAATGTTCCGAAGATGTCAATTAAGTCCATCTAATCTAGTGAGTCATTTAGGATTGCTGTTTCTTTGTTGATTATTTTGTTTAAAGGATTTATCTAGTGGGGTCAATGGGGTATTTAAGTCCTCTACTATGACTATATTGCTGTAAACCTCTCCCTTGATATCTTCCAGAAGCTTTTTTTATGTATTTGAGTGCTCCTGTATTGGATACATATATGTTTACCAAAGTTATATCTTCTTCTTGATTTGCTCCCTTTAGTATTATGAAGTGGCCCTCCTTATGTCTTGTTACAGCCTTCAGTATGAGGTTTATTTTGTCATATATAAGTATTGCTACCCCAAGTTTATTCTCATTTCCATTTGCCTGAAAAAATTTTTTTCAATCTCTTCACTATCAGTCTGTGTGAGTTCTTTTTTCTGAGGTGGATCTCTTGTTGACAGAAAACACATGGTTCATATTTTCTTATCCATTCAGCTACCTTGTGTCTTTTGATTGGAGCATTTAATCCATTTACATTTAAGGTTATTATTGACTAGAAGCTGGGTTCATGAAAGAGGGTGAGGGGTCCCTCAGCCTGGCCTGCCCCCTCTCACAGTCTGGGAGCCATCGGGGGATGTTCTACTGATGGCTTAGGCTCAGCCCTCACAGTTGCTACAGCTTTGTCCTGAAGGACAGCTGGAAGGACGTTCAGATGTCCAGTCTAATTAGCATATTATGCTTTTATTATTATTGATTGGTCCTTGTTTGTTGCCATTTTTTATTCTTTGTGCCTGTGTTCCTTCTTCTCTTTCTATTTCTTCTTTTTTACAGCAATCCTTTTAACGTTTATTTTATTGGTAGCTTGGTGGTAATAAAGTCCCTTAAGACCTTTTATTTGTCTGTGAACTTCTTGATTTCACCTTCAATTTTTAATTAAAGCTTTGCTGGGTATAGTACTCTTAGATTCATTCCCTTGCTTTGTGTCACTTTCTATATTTTATTCTATTCCCTTCTGGCCTGATTTGTTTCTGTTGAGAAATCAGTTGATAATCTAATGGGAGATCCCTCATAGGTAACTTTCTCTTTCTCTCTGCCAGCCTTTAAGATTCTTGCTTTATTATTGGTGTTTGCCAATTTAATTATGATGTGTCTTGGTGTCAGTCTATTTGGGTTCATCTTGTTTGGGACTCTGTGAGCTTTTTGGACTTGTGTGAGTTTTTTCTTCCCAATATCAGGGAAGTTTTTTGTCATTACTACTATTTCTTCAAACTGGTTTTCTATTCCTCCCTCCACTTCCTCTCCTTTTGGCACCCCTATATGCAGATGTTGTTTCATTTCATGTTGTCCCAAAGCTCCTTTAGGCTCTCCTCTTCATTTCTTTTCCTCCTTCTTCTTTTTAAGTTTTCTTTCCAGTTGCTGCTGTACTTTATCTGCCTTGTTTTCTAATTCACTAATATAGTCCTCACTTCTGGTCTACTGTTAAAACTTTCCATTTTGTTCTTTATTGTGCCTATATCATTCTTCACTTCCTCTTGATTCTTCTTCATTTCCTCTTGATTTTTATGCATGTTGTTGAATTTGTCTTCCATCCTTTTCAATGTCCTTATTCCATTGCTCTGAATTCTTTCTCTGACAAATTGCTTTCCCCCATTTCATTTACAGTGGTACCTCGAGATACGAGTTTAATTCATTCCGTAACCTTGAGGCATGGAAAACTATGAGACACTCAAGTCGTGGTAAACTGGTGGGTCTTGTGCAGCCGGCTGATCCATGCAACTACTCCTATCTCAAATGTTGCTTGTATTTCAAAGCAAAAATTGCTCGCTCAACGGCTCGTATCTCAAAAATCTCGTATGTTAGGGCACTCATATCTTGAGGTACCACTGTATTTCCTTTTTGATAATTCCTTCTTTTCTTTAGAAGGGGAGATTGTATCTTTGTTTCCCCATTTTTCTTTGTGATTCAAAGAAACAGACCAGATCAACTGCTATGCCACCCAGATTTTCTGAGTTTGTCTTATATAGTAGATGTTTTATAGGACCCAATGGTACAATCTCTCTGGTGTGGGCAATCTAGGGATGCCTCCTACTTGGGCCATTTAGGTTATCTTGATGTAATTGGGACTTGAGTGTTATTGTCCCATTCATGGATAAAGTCTTCTTTCAGGGTGTCAGGTTATGTGGCTCGTTTTCTATCACATTGACCAAACACAAAATACAACTTGATAAAACACAACACAAAGAGAACAAAACATGAATGTACTCAGGACACTGATAACCCCAATATTAGTGACCACTAGAGGAAGGAGAATTAAGGAAGAGAAAAGAGAGCAAAAATGATGTCAATGAAAGAAAAAATGGTAAGAGAAAAGAAAAAGAAGAAAAAGTAAAAAAAATAAAAAATATATACATGTGAGGAGAAAACACCACAGAACAAAAAGATAAATGAAAATGCAAACAACAAACACCCAGAAAAGAGGGTGGGGGCAGAATCTGTAGAGACAGAGTTTATATACAGAAAGTAAGGTTAAGGAATTGAATGAATATGGGGAGGACCTTGGTTCAGTATAAAGGAAGTAGAAAGAGGATGAGTGGAAAAGAAGAAAAGAAAGAAAAAAAATTAAAAATAAGATAAAATAACAATTAAAAACAGAATGAAGAAAAAATAATGTGAAAAAATAAAAAAAACAAAAAAACAAAAATTTTAAATAAAAGATTTTTTTTTAAATAAGTGAAGTGTTTTCATTTCAGCTGTTTTAATGCCCCCATGGGGCTGATTTATGATCCCACTCTTCTATACTGTCTGACATTTCTCAGTGTCCTGTTAGGTAGTCAGCACCAAGTTGAATTCCACATGATCCACTATCCTCTGTTTGTTCTATCTCCACTGCCATGACTGCCAGCAGGCAGGACCAATCTTCCCACTTAGACTGTCTGCCTGCTATCAATCTTAATCTCTCAAGCAGCTATTTCTGACATAGATTTAGTTAGGGAGTTTGCTGTATTGCTTTCTGGGACTGAATGGCTGCTCTTCAATCCTATTCCTGAAAGCTCTTAGGGGCTATTCATATTTTTTGTGTCTTTTACACCACTCAGGGTGTAGTCTGGGTGTGGCTATATTATTGCCTGGAAATTGCTGGGAGATAGCTCTTCAATAGAAAATGGCTGCTTAGGTCTAGAGCAGTGGTTCTCAACCTTCCTAATGCTGCGACCCTTTAGTACAGTTCCTCATGTTGTGGTGACCCCCAACCATAAAATTATTTTTGTTGCTACTTCATAACTGTAATTTTGCCACTGTTGTTAATCGTAATGTAAATATCTGATATGCAGGATGTCTTAGGCGACCCCTGTGAAAGGGTTATTCGATCCCCAAAGGGGTTGTGACCCACAGGTTGAGAACCACTGGTCTAGAGTGTCAGAAATGTCCCAGTGTTGGACTCTTGGTCACCTCTACTTGACCTGCTCTTATCTATAGTCTCTCCCCAGACTCCACAAGTCCTACTTCCAAATGCACCTCAGTCATGGGTGTTTTTATTTGAAAGGTCCTATGAACTTGGTTTACTGAATATAAACAAAGACCAAGAAGAGGGAAAACAACTGCGCCACTGTGAGTTTCTCTACCCCCAGCACCATGTAGCTTGGGCAGTTCTTCAGGTCTCCTTCTTTGGGCTCAGCCTCTCATGGCTATGGACTTAGATCTATAATCCCCTGCCACCAGCAGTCCTGTGGACTTCCTTTCCACAATCACAGGGACATGGATTTAGTGTCATGTGGCTTCCTTCTGACCCTCTTGGTTTGGAATTCTCACAACTCTCTCCAGCCCAGATCCCCAATCCAACCATTTTCTGAGCATCCTCTGCCCTTCCCAGCTGCAAATTGTCTCACCAGCTGTGTCTACTTTACCAATTCCAGCTGTATATTATTTGATTTATATGCTCCTTCTTTCTGCTCTAAAGCTTGGGACACATTTGCCATTTTGGCTGCCATTTTGTGTCCTCCCTTCCATTTTTTTCTATAGGTATTCTTAAAGTTTAAGATGGATTCTTCCAAGGAGAATTTATATTTTCTTCTGTCAGCCCCTGTGGGCACTACCAACTTGGAAACTCTATAAATTAAATTCTTGAGTGCATTTAGTGTAAATTGTAACCCTAGGCTTATATGTGGACTACTTTTTGGTTAGGAATTATCATAAGGAACTATTTCTTCTTCCCTTTATCTAATGCTAAGGCCAAAACTGCTGATGTTCCTTACTATCACCTGTGGGTTATAGGGTAAGTTAGTTCAGTCATGTTGGTGTCACTTTCTGTTAGTCCCTTATGGTCTTTGATCAAATGTCCCCCCTTGCTTTGACCCTGAGCTCTATCCCCCTATTCCCAAGTATGGCCTGTAAAGAATGAAGTTCTAGGTCATCAAAGACTGGCACAAATCCTGAAGAAAGCTGCAACCTGTAAATACTCATTTTTCTCTATGGATTTGAGCTTTTCATCACTTTTTTTTTTAACCTCAGATGATTTTTCTTATTTTTTTGCCAACTCAGCAATGCTTTAACTTAGCTTATTTGCCATATTGCTAGAAAATTAAATGAAATTATTTTTAAAAACAGTTGTATACAAAGAAAAAAACATGGAAGAAGACGTTAAAGCAGGATAGAGAGTAAAGAGAGAGTTGTTTTTTAATTTGGGAGAACTTAAATTTATAAGTTATAGGGAAAGAAACAAAAAAAAAAGGAGGCAGAACTGAAGATGGAGAAAAAGAGGATTACTGGATAAAGGGGAATTTAAGGGAGAAAAGATGGAGGATCTGGAGGAAAAGACTGGCTTTGAATCAACAAGGGTATGTTTAGCTGAATAATAGCCCCTAAAGTGTCCACATTTTAATTCCTGGAACTTATAAATATTACTTCATATGCAAAGGAACTTTGCAGAGATGGTTAAATTAAGGATCTTGAGAAGAGGAGAGCATTCTAGACTATGTAGTGGGCCCTGAATGTAACCACAATTACCCTCATATGACTGCTGTGGAGAAGAAAATATGACAGAAGCCGAGATAGGATAATGTGCCTTAAAGACAAGAAAGGGGCCATTGCCAAAGATTGCCAGCAGCCTCCAGAAGCTAAGAAAAGGCAAGGAAATGGATTCTCTTTCAAGCTTCCAAGATAGGCCAGAGATCTAGGACAAGTGAAATATTAAACTGAAACAGAGAACTGAGCAAACTGCAGAGCAATTTATAGCAGATATAGAAGGTCACCTCCTTAGAGATAATATCTAGGCCTCAGTTATATTTCAGCCTCAGACCCAAAAAAGCAGCAAAATCAGGTGAGCGACTCCAGGACCAGCTATAATGATTAACAACTCCCTGCTCTGACATTGACCAATCAATGGAGACCATGGCCCTAGAGGAGCACACTGAGAAACTGATGAATATTCTGTTGCTTCCCTGAGACCTCCCCTAAGATTCCTGCCTGTGAGAAAGAGATAAAAGCCCTCAAGACAAAGGACCCAGCACATGCTCTCCCTCTGGGGACAGCCACCATTCTTCCCTTTCCCTTCTCTTCTCCCCCCGCTCCCTGCCCCTCTCCTGCACCTCCCCAGACACACATCTCCTAAACACTAAAGGATCCCATGAGAGTTGTGACAAGGGAAGCAATGGGAAGTGACACCTCATCCCAGGAAAACCCTCTGGCCCTGTCCCCAAGACCCCCTTTTCTCTGATTTTCCAGAAAATTAAGGCAGCCCAGCTTTAATAAACATTTCTCATAATCACCTGGACCTGTGGTATAAAATCTTTCCTGCACAAAGTCAGAACCCACACACTACTGACTGGGACTTCAAGGAATGCTTCCCAGCCTGGGGGGATCTCAGGCTGTGCCTCTGCCCTGTCGCTGGGCCAGGAGACCTGAGACTGCATCCCTGTCCAGAAGGGCTTGATGTGGGACCTCAAGGCATGCCCCCCACCTGGAGGGGCATGACAGGGGACCTCAGGCCATGCCCTCTGCCCTGGTGCCAGGCCAGGGAACCTGAGGCTGCACCCCCTGCCTGGCAGAGCTTAACAAGGGTAGGACCAGCTAGGTCTGGATCTAGCCCAATTGGGGGGGGGGCTACCAGGTCTGGGTCTTGCATGATTTTGAGGTGCACGTGGGTGGTCAGGGTCTTGACTCTGGGTCCCGTGGTGCATCCCAGCCTCTGACAGGAGGAAGATTTTCATATATTTTCAAAAATTTACTAATTTTCTTTCATCTCTGAAACTTCTATTATAGAGAAAGGGCAGGAGAATCCAATATGGCAGCATAGATAAACACCTACACTGATGCCTTGCATAACAATTTCAAAACTACAACTAAAAGACAGAACAAACAGCATCCAGAACCACAGGAAAGGTGGCTGAGTGGAAATTTTACAACTAGAAGGAAAGAGGGGGGCTCACAGAGACCCAGAGGAGCTGCATAAAGCTGAGGTATGGAGATGCGCATGTGGAGAGAGTGGGTGCCAGAGTACTTGGCTAGCTTTATCTGGCGGGAGGGAAACGGAGACTCCCAACGGCATTGAACCCCTTATCCTATGACACTAAACCCCAGATCCAGCTGAAACTTATACGGGGGGAGTTTGACTGTGAGAAGGGAGAAGTGCACAGAAATTTAGGGGAGTCGCAAAAGATCAGAAGTCTGGTGATGTACACGGCACTGCATGCAGAGGACTGACTGCTGATTGTGCCACTGGCTTTCAAGAGTGGGCGGGAGACAGAACCTCCCAATTGCATCACTTCTAACTCCACTAAACCCCAGTTTCAGGTGAAACCCTGGGGACCCAGACTCATATGGTTAAGGAGCACAGGGGAGCCAGGGGGCAGCAGTCTAGAGGCACTGCGAGAGAGAGAGAGAGAGAGCGCATGTGCACAGGAACTACTCCAGTGATTGCCCAGTCATGTGAGACTCTGGGGTCAAGGAGGGCAGGGCTGACTAGAAGGCAAGGCAGTCTGTTAAGCCCTGAGACTCCACCCACCCCAAGCTCAGCAGAGAGGCTTTTGCAGTTTTACAAGTCTGGTATCATAAAGCTGAATCCAACACAGAAGTTCTCCGGGAATAGTGAAAATGCCGAAACAAGGGAAAGGATCACAAACAAAAGAAATGGAAGAAAACAAAAGACTGGATATAGAGTTCAAAACCACAGTTATAAGGTTTTTCAAGAATATCCTAGAAAAATTGGATAAAGTTAGTGAGACCCAAGAGGAGATGAAAAAGAACCAACTAGAGATGGAAAAGATCCAACTAGAGATGGAAAAAGACCAACTAAAGATGGAAAAGGACCAATTAGAAATTAAACATACACTGACTGAAATAAAAATATTATAAAGAGACCTAACAACAGACTAGAAGAAGGCAAGAATCAAGTCAAAATTTTGAAATATAAAGAAACAGAAAACACTCAACTGGAAAAGCAAGAAGAGAAAAGAATCCAAAAATGTGAAGATAATGTAAGGAGCCTCTGGGACAGCTTCAAGCGTAGCAACATCAGAATTGTGGGGGTGCCAGAAGAAGAGAGAGAGCAAGATACTGAAAACCTATTTAAAGAAATAATGACTGAAAACTTCCCACATCTGGTAAAAGAAATAGACTTACACGTCCAGGAAGCACACAGAACCCCAAATAAAAGGAATCCAAAGAGGACCACACCAAGACACATCATAATTAAAATACCAAGAGCAAAAGACAAAGAGAGAATATTAAAAGCAGCAAGAGAAAAACAGTTCATTACCTACAAGGGAGCACCCATATGACTGTCAGCTGATTTCTCAACAGAAACAATGCAGGTCAGACGGGAGTAGCAAGAAATATTCCATGTGATGAATAGCAAGAACCTACAACCAAGAATACTCTATCCAGCAAAGCTATCATTCAGAATTGAAGGGCAGATAAAGAGCTTCACAGAGAAGAAAAAGCTAAAGGAGTTCATCAACTCCAAACCAGTATTATATAAAATGCTGAACAGGAAGAAGAAAAAGGTAAAAGATAAAAAATTATGAACAACAAATACGTGTCTATCAACAAGTGAATCTAAAAATTAAGTGAATTAAAAATTTGATCAACAGAATAAACTGGTGAATATAATAGAATCAGGAGCACAGAAAGTGAGTGGACTGATCATTCTCAGAGCGAAAGGGGTGAGGGGTGTACATGGAGAGACTGGACAAAAATCATACACCTATGGATGAGGTCAACGGGAGGGAGGTAAGGGTAGAGGGAAGGGTGGGAGCATGGTGGAAGGGAGCTATAAAGGGAAAAAAGAGAAATAAGTGTAATAATCTGAATAATAAAGATTTAATTAAAAAAAGAAAGGGCAAATAGCAATATTAAAATATTTTCTCTAATTAATCTCCTTTTAATGTACATGAATTTTGTGCACCAGGCCACTAGTTAAGCCAAATTCAGATATACTAATGTGTAATTATAACTAACTTGAATGCATTAAAAATTTAAAATCATTATTGGACTTAAATATAAATGAATTAAAACTGAAAATGAACCTTGCTTTTACTCATATATGCCTGTGGAAACCATAGATACATGTAAAAGCAGGTGGTGCACATAATCTAATTCTGTTTAAGCAACAAAGTAGGAAAGGGTGTTTACTTTGGTGACTTTGGTCACAAGCTATAGTTGTTTCAATTGTCACTTTCCTAGTATTGTATATTGAGGTGTAAAGTATCTTGCACCAAATATCTTACAGTTAATTAATGTGCCCAGTGTCACTCAACTACTAAGTGGCAGAGCTCTGAGCTCCATAAATGTTCTGATAGTACTTTTCGAGTTTACTCATCAAAATTTGAACAACAACAATGTGAAGAGGAGCTACAAGATCTAGGACAGGACTTGATCAGGTAAAATCATGTAGATCTGTTTTAAGCTTTCTGTTTTCTTTGTCTGGATCCCCAGTAGGTAGCCCCAAGTTTAGTTTTGTTTTGTTTTATCAGAATTTTCCCTTTCACTCTGAGGCACAACCTTACCTTTAAAGGGTAGTGACATATCCATGCATCTGACGCAGCATATGCCTGTGGTCACTGCCACCTCTGCTTCTGTTTCTTTATGTGGCTGTCGAGGCCTCTCTACAGTTATTAAGGTTGTCTACTCACTGTCATGGAACCTAGAATTTGTGAACAAAACAACAACACAAAATCTTTTAGAAAATAAAATATAGTTGATCAACTGAATAAGAAATAAGTTTTGATCCCCAGCTGCATGGCTCAGTTTGTTGGAGCATCCCGTACACCAAAAGGTTTTGGGTTTGGTTCCCAGTCAGGGTACATACCCCAATCATACCCAGGTTTCAGGTTTGATCCTGGGTTGGGGCAACTGATCAATATTTCTCTCTTACATTGATGTTTCTCTCTCTCTCTCTCTCTCTTTCTCTCTCTCTCTCTCTCTTTTCCTATCTCTCTAAAAATCAATAAGCATATCCTTGGATGAGGATTAAAACAGAGGAAAAATGAAAGAAGTTTTGAAATAAAATAGTCCACCCATGCTAGTAACATGGGTGGACTATCACCACAATACTTTCCTATTCTGTTAGCATCATTGACTTCTCCACCATTAAACACAGCTACATAATCATATCTGCAGTAGTTATCAGGCTTAACATCAAACTTCTCAAACTTTAATTCTATAATCTTTAGTAAAAACACAGAATTATAAGGATCAAAATAGCATTGCTGATTATCGTCAAATAAAATTCTTCCTCCCTTCAGATTTGTAGGTGCCATGATTTTCCTTTGTAAAAATGCATTCTGTTTAAATTATTCTTGCTTGTTTTCATATTTTTTTCTGTGATATTCATATTTCTTGTGCTATTCTTTTGATTTAATTTTCAGTCATTCCAGAAGATCATCTCACTGTCAGAGCAATCCTAGTTAAGAACTTAAACTTAAACCTACCAAACTAGGGAATAAATTTATTTTCAAAAGTCCACAGGGTACAGATTCATCTGGAACAAAAAAAGACCCTGAATAGACACAGCAATCCTAAGAAAGAAGAATAAAGTAGGTGGGATCTCAATACCATATTTCAAGCTATATTACAAAGCCACTGTTCTTAAAACAGCCTGGTACTGGCACAAGAACAGACACATAGACCAATGGAATAGAATAGAGAATCCAGATATCAACCCAAACCGTTTTTGCTCAATTAATATTTGATAAAGGAGGCATGAATATACAATGGAGTCAAGACAGTCTCTTCAATAAATGGTGTTTGGAACATTGGACAGATACATGCAAAAAAAATTAAACTAGAATACCAATTTACACCATACACAAAAATAAACTCCAAATGGATACTGGATTTAAACATAAGATGGGAAACCATAATGACAAGAACCCAGAGGCAGCAAAATCTCAGACATATACCAAAGGAACTTCTTCACTGATACTGCTCCAAGGGCATTGGAAGCTAAAGAAAAAATAAACAAATGGGACTACATCAAAATAAAAAGCTTTTGTATGGCAAAAGAAACCATCAACAAAACAACAAGAAAGCCCACTGTATGGGAGAACATATTTGCAAATGTTATCACTGATAAAGGTTTAATCTCCAGCATCTACAGACAACTTATGCAACTTAATAAAATATAAGGGAGATTAAATAATCCAATAAAAAAAATGGGCAACAGACCTAAATAGAACCTTTTCGAAAAAAAGACAGAGAGAAGGACAGGAGACACATGAAAAAATGCTCAAAGTCACTAATTATCTGAGAGATGCAAATCAAAACGACAATGCAATACCATCTCATACCTGTCAGAATGGCAATCACCAACACATCATCAACCCAACAAGTGTTTGCGAGGAAGAAGAGAAAAAGGAACCCTCATGAATTGCTGGTGGGAATGCAGACTGGTGCAGCCACTGTGGAGAACAGTGTGGAGTTTCCTCAAAAAACTAAAATTGGAACTCCCATTTGTCCCAGCAATCCTACTCTTAGAAATATATCCTAAGAAACTAGAAACACCAATCAGAAAGGATTTATGCAAGCCTATGTTCATAGCAGCACAATTTACAATAGCTAAGATTTGGAAAAAGCCTAGGTGCCCATCAGCAGATGAGTGGATCAGAAAACTGTGATACATCTACAAAAATGGAATACTATGCTGCCATTAAAAAGAAGGAATTTTTATCATTTGCAGCAACCTGGATGGAACTGGAGAGCATTATGTTAATTGAAATAAGCCAGTCACTGAAAGAAAAACACCACATGATCTCACTCATGTATGGATAATAAAGAACACTATAAACTGTTGAACAAAAAGATAGATACAGAGGCAGTAAAACATCAAACAGACTGTCAAATTACAGAGGGAAGGTTAGGTAGAGGTGGGGTAGATAAGAGATCGACCAAAGGACTTGTATGCTTGCATATAACCATAACCAATGAACCCAAAACTTGGGGGGGGGGGTTTAAGGTATGCATGGGAGTGGGAGGGGGGGCAATGGTAAGATATATATACATGCAATACATTAATAGAAAAATTTAAGAAAACTCCACAGTGTAGGCTTGATCTATTCCCATGCTAAGTTCTGTCCTGCATGGGAATATGAAAGTTGGTCCCAAAAGGGTAAAAATTTATATAACCACCCACTAATGAGCAGTGGACACTAGACCTTCTCTGTTAAATGTTTTACAGCAATGAATAAAGTTATCTGAGGGAAACCTGCACAGATTCTATTTTTAAAAAACAACCAAAGAAATTATAAAGCAGACTAGCTTTCACAGCAGACCACTTGCTCTTTGAAGTGTGGCCTGTTGGCACTAGCTTGGTCAAAGTGATGCAGGCAGACTGTTTTTCATTTGGTAACTGGGATGGCTACTATGAGGACCTGATTAGTTTGTCCTATGAGCAAAGAGTAACCTGGAATATATATACATGTACTTGGGTACTCTTATCTTCCCACAATTAGCAGCTTCTACTTATAAAATCTTTCACAGGGTTAAACAATTTCACATAGGATTTACTTACCATTTCTATTTCAAAACCTGTTTTGAAAATTATAATTTTGGAATAGGAAATTGAAACTATGATTTTGCAAGTGAAATAGTGCAAAAGCAATTTGAATCTGGGTCTTTGTGTGAGGAAAGACCTATGTTCAGCCGGGCCTTTCTTGACCTGCAACAGTAGCTCTTGAGAGTTGGACCCCTCTCATACATGAATGCTTTCTTCATATTTTCAGGGAATCTCACCTGATTCTTTGGGGCGAGAATGTGCCACAAGCAAGTGACTCCTGCAAGGTAATTGCGGTCTGGACAGTTGGGGGATTTTAAAAGAGCGGGAAGGTCTTTCAAAGTGTCTTCTACAATATTGATCCCCTGAAGTTGTTAAATATGAAAAAAATACAAGTTTATGTCCTCATCGAAGTTATCACAATACAACCATGAGGAGATTAGGAATTTGGAATATTAGGTGAGAGTATAGCAAATAAGTACAATTTCAGAAGCTCTTAAATTTTCTCTTAAAATTTGTCACATAGAGAAAAAAATGGCAGCAGAATATATGGATGTGTCCGGAGCCTTGTCGCTGAGCAGACAGAGAGAATAGCTAAGGGTCGCACTTGGAGTGTTTGTTGGCGAGTTAAAGGACAGTTGTCCTTCAGAAGAAGGTGGGGGACTGCTGGACGGGGCTCCCTTGACCAGGCAGCCCCACTGCCATGGGGTTTAGTCCCCCGGAGCCAGCAGCGCCAACGCGTAGAGCACGCCATCTTGCAGAGGAAAGTGAATGTTTCCAGAAGCCTGAAAAGCTACAGCTGCGGAACCCACCAAAAAGCTGGGGGACTCAGAACACCGTTCCCCAATCTATACAAATGCTTGGATTCAGAGGAGCACCACACACCACACAGAAAGGTCATATTTTGCCTAGGATAAGGTGAGAACTGTGGGAACTGGACCAGGGGAAAGGAGTTTTTTTTTAAAGATATTTTATTGATTTTTTTACAGAAAGGAAGGGAGAGGGATAGAGAGTTAGAAACATCGATGAGAGAGAGACATCAATCAGCTGCCTCCTGCATGTCCCCTACTGGGGATGTGCCCACAACCAAGGTACATGCCCTTGACCGGAATTGAACCTGGAACCTTTCAGTCCGCAGGCCGACTATCCACTGAACCAAACCGGTTTTGGCATGACCAGGGGAAAGGTGCACCTAGAGAAATTCGTGGATGTTGGGGAGGGCGTGATCCCTGAATGTGGAAGAGGGCCTGCAGAGCTGTTAACAGAGGGGAGCTCTAGAAAGCAACCCATTTTGATCTGAGGCAGAAGGACAGCGTGGGAGTTACTAAGGTGTCCCAGTTGCTTGAACAGGAGCAGGGAAGGGGGAGTGCACAGACTGTACTCTTTCCTTTTCAGACCCTTTCTTCTGATTGCTAAGCCCAATACATAGGATCACCCAATAGGGGACGTCCTAAGAGACTGCAGGGGAAAGTTGTTTTTCTGGAACCTGGGGATCAGAGTGCAGAATAACTATCAGAGAATCAGCTCTGGGGCAACCCACTCCCACAAACCGGTATTGAGTACCACAGAGAGTGCAGGATCTAAGCACAGGCTAGAGAGGACCTATAGTCTCAGAGGTCAGTTCCGAAACACCCAGGAGATGACTCACAAATTGACTCTCACATAATCACAAAAGAATAAAAAGATTAAGACATACCAACTGCTTAAAAATCAGGACTGCCTTTCAGTACTGAGCAGAAGTGGAATGAAGGGAACTACAATATTGTTTTGACTGGGAAACAGGCAGGCCAAACAGAACAATAGAGGAAGTGAATGACCTCCACTACTACCCATTCTATTCTTTTATTTTTAATTTATATATTTTTTTCATCTTTTAATTAAAAAATTAATTTTTTTTCCTCAATTGATTTTACCTTTTTAATTATTACATTTTTATTTTCAACCAGTATTTTTACTACTACTATTTTACCTTTTGGGAAAAAAAAGAAGTTTCTTTTTATATTCTCTTTATTTTACTTTGGGATTAGAGTTCTACATTCTATTTTCAACTTTCCTTTAACATCATTTTACTCTATCTCAACTCTACCTTTATGGCAACACTCTCTTCCTAACTTTCCCCATTTTGTTGTCTTGTTTTTCTTTCCCTTTTCCAAGTTTAGATTCTCCCTATTCTTTCTCTTTACCTGGTTAAAATTTCACTCCACTTATAAATCTAATTTCAAATCCCCTACTCCAAGTTCATACAAACCCCTCTCTTCTTGTCTTCACTATCCAAAAAATTGTTTTTCTCTATGTCCTTTATTGTTGTTTGCCTGAACGGTGATTATCTCGATTTTTTATACTTCTTTGTGAGATTGTTTTTGCTTATTCTACTTGTTTTATTTTATTTTTTGTTTGCTTTGTTTTGGTTTGTTTTTTTACCTTTCTTTTCCCTCGCCTACCTTGATATTGGTTGTTATTTGTAGTTTGTATAAATCTCCAGGTACTTCTTGCCAGCATTTCTTGGGATTAGTAGCAGTTCTAATGGAGGTTCTTCCTCAAATCTACAATTTGTTCTCCTTTTCTCTCTTGTTCTCTTTCTTTTCCCTCTGACTTTCTCTTTCTCTTTTCTTCTTTTTTTTAAAATTTTATTTTATTTATTTTTTCTTTCTTCTTCCAATTTGATTTTGGCAATTCTTTCCTTTCTTTTTTCCTCATTTTTCTCTTCTTCTTCCTCTGCCAAGCCTTAATTTGTCTTTATTGGTGGTCATCTTCGATGTGGTTATTAACATTGTGAATACATTTCTGTTCAGACCCTTGTGTATTGTACCTGGTTGTGTTGTAGATTGGGCCTTCAAATAAACATAAGAGAGATAACTACATAAACAGACATCCAGAGAAGAAAGACCATGAGCAGACGAAGAAACAGCCAAATATGTCAGAAAAGCAGTTATCACCAGAAAAAGAAGTAAACGAAATAGGAGTAGAAATAGACCTGCCAGAGAAAGAGTTCAGAAAAATGGTCATAAAGTGGCTGAAAAGAATGGAACACAAAATTGACAATGTGAGTAAGAGCCAAGAGGAAATGAAGAAGACCCAAGGGGAAATGAAGAAGAAGCAAGAAGAAATGAAGAATAATCAAGAAGAAATGAAAAATGACACCACTGCTATAAAGAACTCAATAGAAAGTATCAAAAGTAGACTAGAAGAAGCAGAGGACCGCATCAGTGAGCTAGAAGAAAAGGTAGTAAAAATAATCAAGTACAGCAGCCTCTAGAAAAAAAATTAAAAAGCAAGAGGAGAGCCTAAGGGACCTTTAGGATAACAGGAAACAAAACAACATCTGCATAATTGGGGTTCCTGAAAGAGTGGAAACTGAGCATGGAATAGAAAACCTGTTTGAAGAAATAATGACAGAAAACTTCCGCAATATAGGAAAGAAAAAACCCACACAAATCCAAGAAGCTCACAGAGTCCCAAGCAAAATGAACCCCGAAAAACCAACACCAAGGCAAATTATAATTAAATCGGCAAACATTAACGACAAAGTAAGAATCTTAAAGTGGCCAGAGAGAAACAGAAAGTTACTTACAAAGGAACCCCCATCAGACTAGCAATTGATTTTTCAATATAAACTCATCAGGCCAGAAGGGAATGGAATGAAATATATAAGGTCATGCAAAAGAAGGATCTGAAACAAAGAATACTGTACCCAGCAAGGCTTTCAATCAAAATTGAAGGTGAAATCAGAAGCTTCACAGACAAAAAAGGACTAAGGGAATATATTACCACAAAACCAGCAATGAAAGAAATGTTAAAGGGTCTGATGTAAAAAAAAGAAATAGGAAGCAAAGAAGGAACTCGAGGGTAAAGACTAAAAATGGCGACAGATAAGTACCTATCAATAACTTTAAATGTAAACGGATTAAATGCTCCAAACAAAAGACATAGGGTAACCGATTGGATAAGAAAACATGATCCATATAGCTGCTGTCTACAAGAAACCCACCTCAGAAAAAGAGATGCACACAGATTGAGGGTGAAGGGATGGAAGATCATATTTCAAGCAAATGGAAATGAAAAAAAAGCTGGGGTTGCAATACTTATATTGACAAATTAGATCTCAAAGTGAAAGACATAACAAGAGATTAAGAAGGCCACTTCATAATACTAAAGGGAACACTGCAACAAGAAGAAATAACTCTGGTAAACATATACCTACCCAATATAGGAGCACCTAAATACATAAAAAAAAAACTCCTGGCGGATATTGAGGGAGAGATCGACAGCAATACAATTATAGTAGGAGACTTTAATACCCCACTGTCACCACTAGACAAATCCTCTAAACAAAAAATCAGCAAGATACATCAATCCTAAATGACTCACTAGACCAGATGGAATTAATTGACATCTTCAGAACATTTCACCTCAAAGCCACAGAATATACATTCTTCTCAAGTGCACCTGGGTCCTTTTCAAAGATAAAACATATGTTGGGTCTTAGGAAAAGTCTCTTGAAATTCAAGATGATAGAAATCATATCAAGCATTTTCTCAGATCACAGTAGCATAAAAGTGGAATTCAACTACAATAGAAACAATACAAAGAAATCAAACACATGGATAGTAAACAGCATGATATTAAACAATGACTGTGTAATCAGAGAGATCAAGGAAAAAGAAAAAACATCATGGCAAAAAATGACAGTGACAACACAGCAATACAAAATTTATGGGACACAGTGAAAGCAATCTTGAGAGGGAAGTTCATAGCTCTACAAGCCTTCTGCAAAAAAATAAGGAAACAATGGTCATAAATTACCTAACCTTACAACTCAAAGAGCTAGAAAGAGAGCAACAAAAAAGCCCAATGTGTGTGGAAGGAATGAAATAGTAAAGATCAGAGCAGAGATAAACAACATGGAGACGAAAGAAACAATTCAAATGATCAACAAAACCAAGAGCTGGATCTTTGAAAGAATAAACAAGATTTTGGATCTCTAGCCAGGTTCTCCCAGAAGCAGAGAGAAGACCCATGTAAACAAAATCAGAAATTAAAGAGGAGAAATAACAACAGACCCCACCAGAATAAAAAGGGTGTTAAAAAATACTACGAACAACTCTATTCCAACAAATTGGACAACCTGCAAGACATGGACATATTCCGAAAAAATATAACCTTCCAAAACTCAATCAGGAAGAATCTAAACATCTCAGTAGTCCAATAACTATGGAAGATATTGAAGCAGTCATCAAAAAGCCTCCACCAAACAGAAGCCTGGGACCAGATGGCTACACAGGAGAGTTTTACCACATATTCGAGGAAGAATTAAAACTAACCTCTTCAGACTATTCAAAAATATTCAAGAAGAAGGAACACTTCCAAACACCTTCTGTGAAGCTAGCATCACCTTAATATCAAAACCAGATAAAGACAACACAAGGAAAGAGAATTATAGGCTAATATCTCTCATGAGATAGATGCCAAAATCCTCAACAAAATTCTACCGAATCAGATCCAGCCGTACATCAGAAAGATCATACACCATGTCCAAGTAAGATTCATTCTAAGAATGCAAGGATGGTACAATATCCGCGAAACAATAAACGTGATACATCACATAAACAAATTGAGAGATAAAAATCACGTAGTCATATCAATTGATGCAGAAAAAGCATTTGACAAAATCCAACACCCTTTCTTGACAAAAACTCTCAGCAAGGTGGGAATAGAAGTATCATATCTCAACATCATAAAAGCCATATATGATAAACCCACAGCTAACATCATACTCAATGGGCAAAAATAAAACCAATGTCCCTTAGACCAGGAACAAGACAGGGATGCCCACTCTGACCTCTCCTGTTCAATATACTACTGGAAGTATTAACCATTAAAATTAGACAAGAAGAAGAAATAAAAGGCATCCAAATTGTAAAAGAAGAAGTAAAGCTGTCCTTATTTGCAAATGACATGCTACTGTACATAAAAAACCCAAAGGGGGAAAATCCAAAATGGTGGCATAGGTAAACAACTCCACTGCTGCCTCGCACAACAATTTCAAAACTACAACTAAAAGACATAACAGACATCATCCAGAACCACAGGAAAGCTGGCTGAGTAGAAATTCTACAACTAGAAAAAAAGAGAGGGGCTCACAGAGATCCAGAGGAGCTTCAAAAAGCTGAGATACGGAGATGTGCGCATGGACAGAGCTGGTGCCGGAGTACCTGACTGGCTTTCTCTGGCGGGAGGGAGACGGAGACTCTAAAAGGCATTGAACCCCTTATCCTATGACACTAAACCCCAGGCCCAGCCAAAACTCATACAGGGGGAGTTTGGACTGAAAAAAGAGAAGTGCACGGAAAATTAGCAGTGTAGCAAAAGATCAGAAGTCTGATGGCGCACACAGCACTACGTGCAGAAGATTGAGTGCTGATTATCCTGCTGCCTTTCACAAGTGGGTGGGAGATGGAGCCTCCCAACTGCGCCACTTCTAACTCCACTAAACCCCAGTTTTGGGCGAAACACTGGGGCCCCAGACTCATATGGTCCCGGAGCTCAAGGGAGCTGGAGGGGCAGCAGTCTGGAGGCACTGTGAGAGAGCACACGCACACAGGGACCGCTCCAGCGATTACCCAGTCACGTGAGACTCAGAGGCCATGGAGGACGGGGCTGACTGGAAGGCAAGGTAATCCGTTAAGCCCTGAGACTCCACCCATCCCAAGCACAACAGAGAGGCTTTTGCAGTTTTGCAAGTCTGGTATCAGAAGGCTGAATCCAACACAGAAGCTCTCCAGGCATAGTGAAAATGTGGAGACAAAGAAAGAGATCACAAACAAAAGAAATGGAGGAAAACAAACAACTGGATACAGAATTCAAAACCACAGTTATAAGGTTTTTCAGGAATATCCTAGAAAAGATGTATAAATTTAGCAAGACCCAGTGAGGAAATGAAAAATAACCAATTAGAGATAGAAAAGGATCAACTTGAAATTAAACATACATCGACTGAAATAAAAAATATTATACAGAAACCTAACAGCAGACTAGAAGAAGGCAAGAATCAAGTCAAAAATTTGAAATATAAAGATGCAGAAAACACTCAACTGGAAAAGAAAAAAGAAAAAAGAATCCAAAGATGAGAAGATAATGTAAGGACCCTCTGGAACAGCTTCAAGCATACCAACATCAGATTTGTGGGGGTGCCAGAAAGAGAGAGAGCAAGATACTGAAAACCTATTAGAAGTAATAATGATTGAAAACTTCACACATCTGTTAAAAGAAATAGACTTACAAGTCCAGGAAGCACACAGAACCCCATATAAAGGAATCCAAAGAGGACTACACCAAGACACATCATAATTAAAACACCAAGAGCAAAAGACAAAGAGAGAATATTAAAAGCAGCAAGAGAAAAACAGTTCATTGCCTACAAGGGAGTACCCATACGACTGTCAGCTGATTTCTCAACAGAAACGATGCAGGTCAGAGAGGGAGTGGCAAGAAATATTGAACGTGATGAATAGCAAGAACCTACAACCAAGAATACTCTATCCAGCAAAGCTATGATTCAGAATTTAAGAGGAGATAAAGGGCTTCACAGATAAGAAAAAGCTAAAGGAGTCCATCAACTCCAAACCAGTATTATATGAAATGCTGAAAGGCACTCTTTTAGAACAGGATGAAGAAAAAGGTAAAAGATAAAAAATTCGTAACAACAAATACATATCTATCAACAAGTGAATCTAAAAATTAAGTGAATTAAAAATTTGATCAACAGAATAAACGTGAATATAATAGAATCAGGAGCACAGAAAGGGAGTGGACTGATAATTCTCAGAGGGAAAAGGGTGAGGGTGTAAAGGGAGAGACTGGGCAAAAATCATACACCTATGGATGAGGTCTACAGGAGGGAGTAAGAGTAGAGGGAGTGGTGGGAGCCAGGTGGAGGGGAGCTATAAAGAGGGAAAAAAAGAAACAAATGTAATAATTTGAATAATAAAGATTTAATTTAAAAAAAAACAAAGAACTCCATCCAAAAACTAACTGACTTAATAAATGAATTTGGCAATGTAGCAGGATATAAAATTAATGCCAAGAAATATGTGACATTTGTATACACTAATAGTGAAATTACAGAGAGACTAAAAAAGCAATCCCATTTACCATCGCCCAAAAAAAATTAAGATACCTAGGAATAAAGCTAACTAAGAAGGTAAAAGACCTATATGCAGAAAACTACAGGACACTGAAAAAGGGAGATAGAGGAAGCCATAAACAGATGGAAGAGCATACCATGCTTATACATTGGGAGAATCAACATCATTAAAGGTCCATACTACCCAAAGCAATCTATAGATTCAATGCACTACCCATTAAAATACCAACAACATATTTTACAGACATAGAAAGAACTCTTCAAAGATTCATCTGGAATAAAAAAAAGACCCCGAATAGCCACAGCAATCCCGAGAAAGAAGAATAAAGTAGGTGGAATCTCAATACAAGATTTCAAGCTATATTACAAAGCAATTGTTCTGAAAACAGCCTGTTACTGACACAAGAACAGACATACAGACCAATGGAATAGAATAGAGAACCCAGATATCAACCCAAACCAGTATGCTCAATTAATATTTGACAAAGGAGGCATGAACACACAATGGAGCCAAGACAGCCTCTTCAATAAATGGTGTTGGGAAAATTGGACAGATACATGCAAAAAAATGAAACTGGACCTCCAACTTACACCAAATACAAAAATAAACTCAAAATGGATACAGGACTTAAACATTAGAAGGGAAACCATAAAAATACTAGAGGAATCCACAGGCAGCACAATCTCAGACACATGCCGAAAGAACTTCATCACTGATACTGCTCTAAGGGCAATGGAAGCTAAAGAAAAAATAAATATATTTTGATGGGACTACATCAAAATATAAAGCTTTTGCACAGCAAAGGAACCATCAACAAAATAAGAAAGCCCACGTATGGGAGAACATATTTTCATATGTTATTACTGATAAAGGTTTAATCTCCAACATCTAGAGCCAACTTATACAATTTAATAAAAGGAAGATAAATGATCCAATAAAAAAATGGCAATGGACTTAAGTAGAACCTTTTCAAAAGATGACAAATGGAAGGCCAAGGGACACATGAAAACATGCACAAAGTTGCTAATTATGTGAGAGATGCAAATCAAAACATCAATGCAATACCATATCACACTTGTCAGAATGGCTATCATCAACAAATCCACAAACAACAAGTGTTGGCAAAGATGCAGAGAAAAAGGAACCCTCGTGCACTGCTGGTGGGAATGCAGACTGATGCAGCCACTGTGGATAACAGTATGGAGTTTCTTCAAAAAACTAAAAATGGAACTCCCATTTCACTCAGCAATCCCACTCTGAGGAATATATCCTAGGAAACTAGAAACAACAATCAGAAAGGATTTATGCGCCCCTATGTTCATAGCAGCACAATTTACAATAGCTACAATTTGGAAACAGCCTAGGTGCCCATCAGCAGATGAGTGGATCAGAAAACTATGGTCCATCTACACAATGGATTTCTATGCTGCAATAAAAAATAAGGAATTCTTACCATTTGCAGCAACTTGCATGGTACTGGAGAGCATTATGCTAAGTGAAATAAGCCAGTCACTGAAAAAAACACCACATGATCTCACTCATGTATGGATAATAAAGAACATTATAAATTGATGAACAAAAAGATAGATACAGAGGCAGTAAATCATCAAACAGACTGTCAAGTTACAGCAGGAGGGTTACGGAGAGGTGGAGTAAATAAGAGATCAACCAAAGGACTTGTATGCATGCATATAAGCATAACCAATGTATACATGACACTGGGGGTTGGGGTATGCCTGGGAGAGGGGGGGGGGAATGGGAAGATATGTATACATGTAATACATTTTTAAAACAATTAAAATCTTACAAATAAAATAAAATAAAATAATACTGGGTTGTGGGAGTGGGTTGCCCCAGAGCCGGCTCTCTGATGGCTATTTTGTGCTCTGATTCCCAGGTTCCAGAGAAACAACTTTCCCCTGCAGTCTCTTAGGATGTCTCCAATTGGTGATCCTATGTATTGGGTTTGGCAATCGGAAGCAAGGATCTAAAGAGGAAAGAGCACAAGTCTGCATAGTCTCCCTGCCTCAGTCCTGTTCAAGCAGCCAGCACACTTTAATAACTCCCAGGCTGTCCTTATGTCTCAGATCAAAATGTGTTGCTCTCTAGAAATCCCCTGTTAGCAGCTCTGAACACCCCCTTCCACATTCAGGGATCACGCCCTTCCCAACATCCACGAATTTCTCTAGGTGCAGCTTTCCCCAGGTCCAGTTCCCACAGTGTGTGCGTGGCTCTGTTTTGTGGGATCAGAGACTCACCATATCCCAGGCGAAATCTGACCTTTCCCATATGGCATGTGGAGCTCCTCTGAATCCCAGTGCTTGTGCCTGTTGGGGAGCAGTGTTCTGAGTCCCCCGGCTATTCAGTAGGTGTCCCAGCTGTAGCTTCTTAAGCCTCTGTAAACATCATTCACTTTCCCCTGCAAATGGCACGGTCTCCGCGTTCATGCTGGTGGCTCCAGGAGAAAAAAATCCTATGGCAGTGGGGCTGCATGGTCAAGGGAGCCCTGTTCAGCAATCCTCCACCTTCTCCTGGAGGATAACTGTCCTTAACTCGCCAACAAACACTCCCAATGCGACCCTCAGCTGTTCTCTATGTTTGCTCAGTGACAAGGTACCAGACACGTCCACCTATTCTGCCTCCATTTTATTTTATTTTTTCAAATTTGGGTTCTTGATTTCCCTGGAAGTTCTGAATGAAGGTTCCATATAGGTTCATTAATGGCTGTCTGTGCCTGGACTCTTGGGGTCTCATGGTGGCCTTTTTTAGCATGGGTTTGCGGAAGCCTTTCTGGATTTGGATATGGCTGAGGAAGAAAGACATAAGCCAAGGCCAGGTGCATGAAATAAGGGGCTTGCATTTATAGTTACCTTGGGATTTTTCTATCTTGCAATAAAATATTAATAGAAATTATTTTCAACTACCTCTACTCATTTGGGCAGTTTATTTCAAAGGGTTATTTGTCTCATCCCAGATCTTTAGTGAAATTTTATGTGTAATTATTATGTATTTATATTCCACCATGTAAATAGAACACATTTAGTGTTTCATTTTAGACTGATGTCTGTTTTATTAATAAAGCTGTGACACAAAGTCTCCTTTACCTTTTAAAATGTTATTTATGATTTTTAAATTATGATTTATTTTGATTGTGGAATAAACACATGAATGAAAAATCTTAAAGAAAGATAAATGAAACAAAACAATTCCATTTGTAATTTCAATCAAAGAATAAGGTACCTAGGAATAAACTTTACAAAGGATGTGAAAGACCTATATACTGAAAACTACAAAGCATTATTAAAAGAGATTGAAAAAGACACAATAAAATGGAAAAATATCCTGTTTTCATGGATTGAAAGAATTAACATAGTTAAAATAGCCATATTATCCAAACAAATATACAGTTTTAATGCAAACCCCATCAAAATCCCAATTGTCATTTTTAAAAAAATAAATAGAAGAAAAATTCATCTGATTTGTATGGAATCACAAAAGAGCCCGAATACCCAAAGCAATACTGAGAAAAAAGAATGTATCTAAAGGTATCACACTACCTGACTTCAAATTATACTACAGAGCTATGATAATCAAAACAGCATAGTACTGGCACAAACCAGATACCGGTCCATAGAACAGAATAGAGCCTAGATATAAAACCACATGTATATAAGCAGATAATTTTTGACAAAGGAGCCAGAAAGACACAATGGAGTAAAGATAGTCTCTTCAATAAATGGTGCTGGGAAAGTTGGAAAGTCACATGCAAAAGGATGAATAAGATTACAATTTGTAATTAATTTAAAATGCATCAAAGACCTTAATATAAGATCTGAAATAATACATTACATTGAATAAAACATTGGTACTAAACTTATGGACCTTGGTTGTAAAAAATATTTTATGAATTTGACCCCAAAGGCAAGGGAAGTAAAGGCAAAAATAAATGAATGGGATATAACCCAAAAGTTTCTGCACAGCAAAAGAAATCAACAAAACTAAGAGTCAGCCAAATGAATGACAGATGATATTTGCAAACAATAGCCCTGACAAAGATTTAATATCCAAAACACATCAAGAAACCAAACAAAAACAACCCAATTAAAAAATGGGCAGAGAGGACATGAACAGACACCTCTCCCAAGAAGACATAAAATAACCAGTAGACACATGGAAAGATGTTCAACCTCAGTGGAAATTAGGGAAATGCAAATCAAAACCACAATGAGATACCACTTCACACCTTTTAGAGTGGCCATTATCAATAAGACAAACAATAACAAGTGTTGGAGATATTGTAGAAAAAAGGGAACCCTTATGCACTCCTGGTGGAAATTTAGACTCGTACAACTACTATGGAAAGCAGTCTGGTGATTCCTCAAAAAATTAATTGAGCTACCATATTGCCCAGCAATCCCTCTCCTTTGTATACTGGTATACTGAAAAAACTCAAAATCATGTATTCACAAAGATATATGTGCCCCATCTTCATTGCAGCATAATTCAAAGTAGCCAAGACATGGAGACAACACAAGTGTACTTAGATATAGAAGTGGATAAAGAAGATATGATATATATATATATATATATATATATATATATATATATATATATATAATGGAATACTACTCAGCCATAAGAAAGGATAAAATAGCGCCATTTACAACAACATGAATGGACCTTGAGAACATTATGCTAAGTGAAATAAGTCAGTCAGAAAAAGCTAAGAATCATATTATTTATTCATATCTATATCTAGAGGCCCAGTGCATGAAATTTGTGCACAGAGGCGGGATTCCCTCAACTTAGCCTGCACCCTCTGCAATTGGGGACCCCTTGCAGGATGTCTGACTGCCATTTTAGTCCTCTTCCCAGGGATTGGGCCTAAACCAGCCGTCAGACATCCTTCCCACAATCTGGGACCACTGGCTCCTAACTGCTCACCTGCCTGCCTGCCTAATTGCCCCTAACTGCTTCTGCCTGCCAACCTGATCACTCCTAACTGCTCTATCCTACAGACTGGATGTAGCCACCAACTGCCCTCCTCTGTTGGCCAATTTGGTTCTGATTGGTCAGTTCCTATGCCAGTGTCAAGAGTTTTACCTGATAGGCAGCCATTGGCTCCCCACAGCACCCACCTTTGGTTCTGATTGGTTGGTTCCTATGCCAGTCAGCATCTCCAGGCCTATATCTGGGCCTGATCAAAGAGTCAGGGTTTAACAGTAAGCCCCATGGAGGCCTGGAGAGAAAGAAAAGCCTGGCTGCTGGGGAAGATTGGAAAGGGAGAGGAAGAGAAAGAGAGAGAGAGGTAAGTACACTGATCAACAGCTTCCACTGAGGCTACAGATCAGATCCTGACTTACTTTCTGAGTCTCAGCCCCCTGAGTAGTCAGTGTTGGGTCACCAGGCTGTAACTGGGCAACCCAGCGCTAACTTCTGGATGATGTGTGTTTGGTCGCAGATTCAGCCCCTTCCCAAACCCCAGGT
The DNA here is from genome assembly GCA_011751065.1 of Lasiurus cinereus. NCBI lineage: Eukaryota > Metazoa > Chordata > Mammalia > Chiroptera > Vespertilionidae > Lasiurus > Lasiurus cinereus. Next base: position 63,251,046 of record JAAGEH010000286.1, read on the forward strand.
TTTAGGCTTGGGAAGAGCCCCCTTCCTCTCCGCCCCTCCAATCGCAGGCTCCGCCCCTCCAATGGCTGTCTGGGAGTGATCTGGGTGCCGAGGAGGTTTCCTGGACCCAGGTCGGTATGCAAATTAACTTCCATCTTTGTTGGATTAATTTGCATACTCATTCTGATTGGCTGTGGGCATAGTAGAGGTATGGTCAACTTACATGTTCCTCTATTACTAGAGTCCTGGTGCACGAAATTCATGCATGGGTGTGTGTGTGTCCCTCAGCCCAGCCTGCACCCTCTCCAATAGGGAACATCCCTCTCACAATCCAGGATGGCTGGCTTCCAACTCTTCGCCTGACTGCCTTCCTGATTTCCCCTAGCTGCTTCTGCTTGTCAGCCTGATCACCCCCTAACCATTCCCCTGCCAGCTTGATTGATGTCTAACTGCTCCCCTACTACTCTGTTTGCCCCTAACTGCCCTCCCTTGCTGGCTAGCTGGTGATGGCCATCTTGTATCCACGTGGGGGCAGGAAATTTGACCACATGGGGGCAGCCATCTTGTGTGTTGGAGTGATGTTCAATCTGCACATTACTCTTTTATTAGATAGGATAGAGGCCTGGTGCATGGGTGGGGGCCAGCTGGTTTGCCCTGAAAGGGCATGGGGCAGCCTAGGCAAGGGGCTTGTGGTAGTTTGCAAGCTGGCCACGCCCTCTGGGCGACCCAAGCGGAGGCCCTGGTATCTGGGATTTATTTATCTTCTACAATTGAAACAAAAGCTTCACCTTATGGCTGCCTAGGAGGAGGAGCTTCTGACGCTTACTGGCATAGGAACCGACCAATCAGAACAAAAGGTGGGTGCTATGGGGAACCAATGGCTGCCTAGGGTGGAGCTTCTGATACTCTCTGGCATAGAAACTGACCAATGAGAACCAAATATGGGTGCTATGGGGAGCCAATGACTGCCTGGAGTGGAGCCAAGCCTCCTGCTTGCTCTGTGGCAGAAGGCATTTCTGTTGGGATTTATTTATCTTCTATAATTGAAACTTTATAGCCTTGAGTGGAGGCCTGGGCCTGCCAGGGTGTGTGGAAAACTTGGTTTCTTCCATCACTGGGGAAACCCAAGCCTTCCTCCTGCTTCCTCTTCGGCCATCTTGGTTGAGGTTAATTTGCATACTTGTTCCTAATTGGCTGGTGGGCATGAATTGTGGGCATAGTAGAGTGATGGTCAATTTGCATATAACTCTTTTATTAGATAGGATATATATACTATATGAATTTTCATGCACAGGAAGGGGGTTTCTCAGCCCAGCCTGCCCCCTCTCACAGTCTGGGAGCCCTTTTGGGCAGGAGTGACTTGGTGATCAGGGAAAGGTGATGCCCCCACATCACACCTCTGCTGCTACCACTGCTGGCTGTGCAAGCCTTAGCCTGGCGCTAGTTACCTGTGTCTCTGGCAGCCCTGGACAGCTGGGCAGCCACCATCCAAGGCTTGCCATTGTCTTTGGCTGACCCTGGGCAGCTGGGAAGCTGCCACCCAAGGTTTGTCTGTACCTTGGGTTGGCCCTAGACAGCTGGGGAGCTGAAGGACTGGGAGATACCATCTTTTGGCTGTGGGTGCTGCCATTTTGAGGGTGTGTCAGTCAACTAGCATATTCCCTCCTTATTGTCTATGGGTACCACCATCTTTTTTAAATTTCCTTATTGATAAAGTTATTATATATGTGTCCTTATCCCCACTTTACAATCTCATCCCCCCTACTCATGCCCTCACCCCCCCCATTGTCTGTGTCCATTGGTTAGGCCTATATGCATGCAAATAAGTCCTTTGGATGTTTTTTCTCCCTTACTCCCCCTCCCCTACCTTTCTTCTGAGGATTAACAGTCTGATCAGTGTTTCTCTGTCGCTGCATCTGTTTTTTTTAATTGATTAAGGTATTACATGTGTACATATCTTCTCATTGCCTCCCTCCACTCCTATAAAAGCCCTCCCCCCCCCCCAGTGTCGTGCGTCCATTGGTTATGCTTATATGCATGCATACAAGTCCTTCAGTTCATCTCTAATGTCTCCCACCCCTCCCCAACCGATGCTTTACTGCCTCTATATCTATTTTCTTTCATCAGTTTATAATGTTCTTTATTATCCATAAATGAGTGAGAACATGTGGTATATTTATTTCATTGACTAGCTTATTTCACTTAGCATAATGCTCCCCATTTCCATTCAGGCTGCTGCAAATGGTAAGAATTCCTCCTTTTTATAGCAGCATAGTATTCCATTGTATAGATGTACCAACTTGTTTGGGACTCTATGTACTTCTTGAACTTGTATAGCTTTTTTCTTGCCAATATCAGGGATTTTTCTGTCATTATTTCTTTAAATAGGTTTTCTATTCTTTGCTTCTCTTCCTCTCCATCTGGCACCCTTATAATGCGAATGTTGTTTCGTTTTGTGTTGTTCCAATTCTTCCTTAGGCTCTCTTCTTGCTTTTTAAGTCTTCTTTTCAGTTGGTGCTATGTTTGTGTGTTTCTTGCTACCTTGTCTTATAATTCGTTGGTATGGTCCTCAGCCTCTTCTAGTCTACTGTTTAAGCCTTCCATTGTGTTCCTTATTACAGCTATGTTGTTCTTCATGTCCTCTTGGTGTTTTTTTTTTTTTTGGTTTTTTTTTCATGTTGGTGACATTCTCCTTCAGCTCCTTATAGAGTTGTGTGTATTGTCATCCAGCTGTTTAGATATCCTTATAACCATTACTCTGAATTCTTTCTCTGATATGCTGCTAGCCTCAATTTCATTTATCTCCCTTTCTGATGATTCCTATTTTTCTTCCCTTTGGAGATTGCTTTGTTGTCTTCCCATGTTTTGCTGTAACGTTTTAATTGTAGGTCCAATTGGTTTGATACTCCGGTTCTTTTGGAGATGGTGCTACTGGTGTGATCTTTTAGGTCTCCTGGCTTAGTAATCTAGTATAGATCCCTACTTGAGGTATTTGGGCTCTCCTAATGTAGGCCTGTAAGCTGGAAAGGTATAACTGCGGTGTCTAGAAGTCAGCAGCCATGGAGGGGGGTGTCTCAATTTTTTGCTGTCTTGTGCCCTTGATTGGAATTATGTATGCACAGTGGCGACTCACAGTGGCATCCAGGAACCATCTGTTGGGGTGATGGGTCTCAGGAGGCCTGCACTCTGGAACGGTGTGATTGTAGTATCCAGAATTCTGTAGTTGTGGTGTGGGCAGACTAAGCTTTTGCTGCTGCACCTGTGGTGGATATGCACATGCTCCCAGTGGAGGCTCACAGGGGCATTCATGGAACATTTGCCAGTGAGGGGGCTGAAGCTCTCTGAAGGGCCTTGGCAATGAAACCATGTAATCAAGGAGTCTGTGTGTAGGTATCCAGGATGAGTGAATTCAGAATGTCTACTTCCAGGGGGAATGCATCCCTGTTTGTCCAAGATCATACCGAGCAAGGACTCACAGCAGCTCACACAAGTGCCCTGTGGATAGATGGGCTCAGGGTGCCTGACTGTTGGAAATGCATGCAAGGACTGTGGCTGGCAGTGAGTTTGCCTGTGTAGAGCTCTGAAGCACTTTGAGGAGCCCTGGTGCTGAAGTTACACAGCTGAGATGTCTGCGGGCAGTTATTCAAGCAGTAGAAATTCAGAATTTCTACTGTGGAGCAGCACGCCCTTGTTTGTACAGAATCACACCAGCAGGGGTTCCCAGTGGCTCCCAGGCACTGCCTACAGAGTGGTGAGCCCTGGGTGTCTGCTCTGCTGGAGACACAAATGTGGAGTCCAGAGCTTTGCCACTGGGGAGGGGGAAGTTGCACTTACTGCTGTGGGAACAGTGCACCTTTGGAGGTGGAGGTTACAGGGTTTGTGGGTCTGCAGCTAGAGTAGCAGGATTTTGGCTGGAGTGGCTCCTGAGTTTCAGGCATTGTCAAAATCCTGACTGAGTGGTGGTGCTGATGAGTTTCTAGAAAAGGCTGCTGTCCCCTTTAAGATAGCATGGGATCTGGCTTTTGATGCCACCTGATTTCACTTGGCTACAAGCTGACATTTTGCAGTGAACACTCACAGAGGAGAATTCTGATTTTTGTGAGCTTTGCACACCATGAGAGCAGTGAGCTCTCCCTTTACCCCAAAAGGCTCCTATCCATCAAGTCCAAAACTTGATTAACTCCACTGTGACTTACACATGGCAAAACAATCATAAACAGTCACCAGCGGCTCATTGGTTCTCAGCCTGACCTCCAGGGACAGTTTGGGTTGTCACAATAATTGGGGAGGGCTACTGTTTTTTTTCTGGGCAGGGACAGGCTCCTAAAATAGTCCTTCAATGTAAGTCTTGTTCCACATGGCATTGCCCTCACCAAAATGCCAAAAACACACATTTTATTATTTCCTTCTGTGGCTCAGAAATTAGACTCTTTTCTTCAAGAGTCACAAAGAAAAAAAGAATGAAAAGCAACTGAATTTTTCTAGAAAAATTTTTAAACAAGGAAATACTTTGTTATAGTTTAGTTCTATACTTTGACTTGTTAAATGAGATAAACAGTGTGAGTCTGACCTTCATGGCTCAGTGATTGAGCACTGACCTATGAACCAGGAGGTCACAGTTCAATTCCTGGTCAAGGAACATGCCTGGGTTTCAGGCTTGCTTCCCAGCAAGGGGCATGCAGGAGGCAGCAAATCAATGATTCTCTCTCATCATTGATGTTTCTATCTCACTCTCCCTTGCTCTTCTTCTCTGAAATTAATAAAAATATACTTAATAAAGAGACCATCAAAGACCTAGAAAAAGACAGATATTTACTGATAATTAGAGAGAGCTAGGGACCCAAGGGATGAACCAAAGTTTCAAGATAGGGCACAACTAAAGAGAGGGGCTAAAGAGAGTAGAGGCACAGAAAGGTAGACACACACAGCCATACAGACACAAAGACTCCCTTCCTTGTGGCCTAAACATCCTCATGCTACCTCCGTGTTTGGTGTTGCCTTTGAAGACTCAAGGTCTTGGGGAGTATTTACAGGTAGAGGTTCATAAGCCTATACCTTACTTGGTAATTGATCTACATGTTGGCTAAGACATTATGAAGAGTCTCTTCTCAATAATGGACCACAGTGCACAGCTAGCAACATGGGCAGCATTATAACACCACAGCTCCTTTCTTCAAACTGAATTTTGGTGACAAGCGTACAGAATAAAATTTGATTGCTCTGTTAGGGCCTTCTCTTTAACATTAAAATGCTTCCCAACTGACACTTAGAAAAATGTAAAATTATGTTCAATTTTGCTTACATTTTCCTTCACTGGTATATTATTTCAAAAATGTTTTCTTCCACAGAATTTGCTGGTACTGTTATCACAACCATCACATGGGGTGGAAACTTGCATGCCACAGTCTCCCTCATCAGCAGCTATCAAGAGGGAAATCTGGCAATTCAACAGGCTGGCAAGAACATGAGTGCCAAGGTCATTGTGATTTGCAAGCAGTGCCCTCTCTGCAGAAGAGGTGAAGGGAAATTTTAGTCTTGCAATGGATCTCAGGGACAGAGATGAGGACAAGAGAGACTTTCCGAGCTACTCAGGGATATGAGCATATCCTAACTGGTTAATGGAAGTCAAGTCATGGCTTTTGGAATAGAAGGAAGACACTGGCTTCAGGCAGAATTGGGTTCTAAGTCCAGTTCCTGTGAGGTGGACAAGGATGAGGAGCAGAAATGTTGAATGAGTCTAAGCAGCACATGAGGTTGGATCAATATGGACAGACATAGAGGAGCAGTTCAGAAGAATGTCAACTTGTAGCCAAGTGGAATCAGGTGGCATCAAAAGACAGATCTCACTGAGACCGGTTTAGCTCAGTGGATAGAGCGTCGGCTTGTGGACTGAAAGGTCCCAGGTTCGATTCCGGCTGGGGGCACGTACCTTGCTTGCAGGCACATCTCCACCGTGGGGTGTGTGGGAGGCGGCTGATCGATGTCTCTCTCATCGATGTTTCTGACTTTCTATCTCTCTCCCTTCTTCTCTGTAAAAAGTCAATAAAATATATTAAATTAAAAAAAAGACAGATCCCACGCCAAAAGAGACTTTCAGTTATGTACTTAAGGTGCCAATATTACAGAGGAAAATATTCAGTAAATAAAAGTCAATTCATTCCTAGCTGGTTTGGCTCAGTGGATAGAGCGTCAGCCTGTGAACTGAAGGGTCCTAGGTTCGATTCTGGTCAAGGACATATGCCCAGATTGCAGACTTGATCCTCAATGGGGTGGAGTTCAGGAGGCAGCCAATCAAAGATTCTCTCTCAACATTGATGTTTCTCTCCCTCTCCCTTCCTCTTAATATCAATAAAAATATTAAAAGTTTTTTAAGGCAATTCAGAGCTCAAGTTCAGAAGGGAGAGAGGCATATATGGATTAGAATTAAAGATTTGGGAATAATTTTCAGATGTAGGATCATTTAATTCATATATGGAAATGAGTTCATTAAAAGAAGTTGTGGGAAAGGAAAAGTTACTCCAGAGCAGAACCACATAATTTTTAAACAAGCTCTTAAATTTATAAAAGTAGTATATTTTCTATGGTTATAAAAACTTTATGTAGAGAAGGATATAAATTAAATGTGAATCCCTTTCTATTTTATTTCATTTTATTTTTTAATTTCTGTATTGATTAAGGTGTTACCTATGTGTCCTTATTCCCCCATTACCTCCCCAACCGCCACTCATGCCCCCATCCCTTTGCTGTCTGTGTTTGTTGGTTAGGCTTATATGCATGCATACAAGTCCTTTGGTTGATCTTACCCCTTATCCCCACTCTCCCCCACCTTCCTCTAAGGTTTGATAGTCTGATCAATGCTTCCCTATCTCTGAATCTGTTTTTGTTCATCAATTTATGTTGTTCATTATTGCCCATAACTGAGAGAGATCGTGTAATGTTTATCTTTCTCTGACTGACTTAGTTCACTTAGCATAATGCTCTCCAGTTCCATCAATATTGTTGCAAATGCTAAGAACTTTTTTACTGCAGCAGCGCAATATTCCATTGTGTAGATGTACCACAGTTTTCTGATCCAGTCATCTGCTGATGGGCACCTAGGCTGTTTCCAAATCTTAGCTATTGTAAATTGTGCTGAGATGAACATAGGGCTGTACATATTCTTTATGATTGGTGTTTCTAGTTTCTTGGGATATATTCCTAGAAGTGGGATCACTGGGTCAAATGGGAGTTCCATTTTTAGTTTTTTGAGGCAACTCTATGCTGTTCTCCACAGCAGCTGCACCAGTCTGCATTCCCACCAGCAGTACACTAGGGATTTTTTTTTCTCCGCATTCTCACCAGCATTTGTACTTTGTTGATTTGTTGACAATAGCAATTCTGACAGGTGTGAGATGGTACCGCATTGTCATTTTGATTTGCATCTCTCAGATAATCAGTGACTTTGAACATGTCTTCATATGGCTCTTGGCCATCCTTCTGTCTTCTTTAGAAAAGTATCTATTTAGGTTCATTGCCCATTTTTTGATTGGGTTGCTTATCTTCCTATTGTTAAGTTATGTAAGTTCCCTGTAAATGTTGGAGATTAAGCCCTTATCAGTGATAACATTGGCAAATGTGTTCTCCCATGCAGTGGGCTTTCTTGTTGTTTTGTTGATGGTTTCTTTTGCTGTGCAAAAGCTTTTATTTTGATGTAGTCCCATTTGTTTATTTTCTCTTTAGTTTCCATTGCCCTAAGAGCAGTATCAGTGAAGAAATTGCTTCGGCATATGTTTGAGATTTTGCTGCCTGTAGATTCTTCTAGTATTTTTATGGTTTCCCATCTTACATTTAAGTCCTTGATCCATTTTGAGTTTATATTTGTGTATGGTGGAAGTTGGTTGTTTAGTTTCATTTTTTTTGCATGTATCTGTCCAATTTTCCCAACATCATTTATAAAGAGACTGTTTTGGCTCCATGTTATGTTCATGCCTCCTTTATCAAATATTAATTGAGCATATTGGCTTGGGTCAATTTCTGGGTTCTCTATTCTATTACACTGATCTATACACTGAATGGCCAGATTATTATGATCTCTGAACGCAGTGTATATCCTATATAATAAAAAGCTAATATGCAAATTGGCCCCTTGACTGGGAATTTGATCAGCAGGCAGGCTGGCCAACTGCTTATGTCTGCTCCCACTGGCCAGGCTGCCCGGAACCCACCCATGCATGAATTTATGCAACGGGCCTCTAATATACGTGTGTGTTTGTGTGTGTGCGTGCACGCGCAAGTGTATACTGAGTGGCCAGATTATTATGCCTTTAGAGTTCATAATAATCTGGCCACTCAGTGTATGTCTGTTCTTGTGCCAGTAACAGGCTCTTCTGAGAAGGGTGGCTTTGTAATATAGCTTGATATCTAGTATTAAGTTCCCACCTACTTTCTTCTTCTTTCTCAGAATTCCTGCAGCTATTCGGGGTCTCTTTTTATTGCATATGAATTTTGGAAAGTTCGTTCTAGGTCTGTGAAATATGCCATTGGTATTTTAATGGGGAGTGTATTGAATATAAAGATTGATTTGGGAGAAAAAATAGCGGCAGAATAGACAGACGCATCTGGAGCGTTGTCACTGGGCAGAGGGAGAGAGAGTAGCTGAAAGTCGCACTGAGAGTGTTTGTTAGCAAGTTAAGAGTCAGTTATCCTCCAGGAGAAGGTCGGGGGCTACTAGACAGGGTTCTCCTGACCAGGCAGCCCCATTGCCACAGGGTTTTTCTCTGCCAGAGCTACCAGCGCGAAAGCAGAGACCACGCCATCTTGCACAGGGAGGTCGATGTCTGCAGCGGTCTGAAAGCTGCAGCTGAAGCACCCACCGAACAGCCGGGGAACCCAAAACACCGCTCTCCAATCGGCGCAGACACACAGACTCAGAGGAGATCCACACGACACACTGAAAGGTCAGATTTCGCCTAAGATAAGGTGAGGTCTCCTGACCCGCAGAACAAAGACGTGCACACTGTGGGAACTGGGCTGCAGGAAATCTGCTTCTGGAGAGGTCCGCGGATGTGGGGCAGGGTGTGATCCCTAAGTGTGGAAGCAAACTCTCGGAGCTGTTGACAGAGGAGAGCTCTAGAAAACAACTCATTTTGATCTGAGGCAGAAGGACAGCCTAGGAGTTATTACAGTGTCCCAGCTGCAAAATCCCCACAAACCGGTTTTGAGAACCACAGAGTAGCAGGATCTGAGCACAGCCTAGAGAGGTCCTATGCTTAGTCTCAGAGGTCATTTCCGAAACACTGCCACCAGTGGATGATCCACAAATTGACTCTCGCATAACCACAAAAGAATAAAGACACTAAAACACAACTCAGCAGTGGAACACAGACTGCAATACCCTCCATACTGGGAAAGAGGAGTGCCAAGCAGAACAATAGTGGAAGTGAATGACCATACTACTTTTTCTTCTTTTTTTAATTTTAATTTAATTTAATTTTTTTATTTTTTATTTTTGCATATTTTATATTTTTAATTAATTATTTATTATTCAGATTATTACATTTGCTTCTCTTTTTTCCCCTCCATAGCTCCCCTCCACCCAACTCCCACCCTTCCCTTTGCCCTTACCTCCCTCCGATTGACCTCATCCATAGGTGTATGATTTTTGTCCAGTCTCTCCCTGTACACCCCTCACCCCTTTCCCCCTGAGAATGATCATTCCACTCCTTTTCTATGCTCCTGATTATATTATATTCACCAGTTTATTCTGTTCATAAAATTTTTAATTCACTTAATTTTCAGATTCACTTGTTGATAGGTATGTATTTGTTGTTCATAATTTTTTATCTTTTACCTTTTTCTTCTTCCTGTTCTAAAAGAGTACCTTTCAGCATTTTATATAATACTGGTTTGGAGTTGATGAACTCCTTTAGCTTTTTCTTCTCTGTGAAGCTCTTTATCTGCCCTTCAATTCTGAATGATAGCTTTGCTGGATAGAGTATTCTTGGTTGTAGGTTCTTGCTATCCATCACGTTGAATATTTCTTGCCACTCCCGTCTGGCCTGCATCGTTTCTGTTGAGAAATCAGCTGACAGTTGTGTGGGTGCTCCTTTGTAGGTAATGAACTGTTTTTCTCTTGCTGCTTTTAATATTCTCTCTTTGTCTTTTGCTCTTGGTATTTTAATTATGATGTATCTTGGTGTGGTCCTCTTTGGATTCCTTTTATATGGGGTTCTGTGTGCTTCCTGGACTTGTAAGTCTATTTCTTTGACCAGATGTGGGAAGTTTCCAGTCATTATTTCTTTAAATAGGTTTTCAGTATCTTGCTCCCTCTCTTCTTCTGGCACCCCCACAATTCTGATGTTGGTACGCTTGAAGCTGTCCCAGAGGCTCCTTACATCATCTTCACATTTTTGGACTCTTTTCTCTTTTTGCTTTTCCAGTTGAGTGTTTTCTGCTTCTTTATATTTCAATTTTTTTAACTTGATTCTTGCCTTTCTCTAGTCTGCTGTTAGGACTCTGTATAATATTTTTTTTCAGTCAGTGTATGTTTAATTTTTAGTTGGTCCTTTTTCATCTCTAGTTGGACCTTTTCCATCTCTAGTTGGATCTTTTGCATCTCTAGTTGATCCTTTTTCATCTCCTCTTGGGTCTCACTAACTTTATCCAACTTTTCTAGGATATTCTTGAAAAACCTTATAAGCATGGTTTTGAACTCTATAGCCAGTCATTTGCTTTCCGCCATTTCTTTTGTTTGTGATCCCATCCCTTGTCTCAGCATTTTCACTATGCCGGGAGAACTTCTGAGTTGTATTCAGCCTTATGATACCAGACTTGCAAAACCGCAGAAGCTCTCTGTTGAGCTTGGGATGGGTGGAGTCTCAGGGCTTACGGGACCGCCTTGCCTTCCAGTCAGCCCCACCCACCATGGCCCCCGAGTCTCACGTGACTGGTTAATTGCTAGAGAGGTCCTCCCACGCACGTGCACAGTGCCACTAGATCGCTGCCTTTCCGGCTCCCCTGCACTCCAGGACCACACGAGTCTAGGTCCCAGGGTTTCACCCAAAACAGGAGCTCAGTGGAGTCAGAAGTGGCACAGTTTGGAGGGTATGTCTCCCGCCCACTCGCGAAAGCCAGCGGCACAATCAGCAGTCTGTCCCCTGCGCACAATACCGCATGCGCCACCAGACCTCTGATCCTTTGTGACTCCCCTAAATTTACGAGCACCTCTCCGCTTTCACAGTCCAAACTCCCCCCGTATGAGTTTTGGCTGGATCTGGGGTTTAATGTGGTAGAATAAGAGGTTCAATGCCTTTGAGAGCCTCCGTTTCCCTCCTGCCAGAGAAAGCCAGCCAGGTTCTCTGGCACCCACTTTCTCCACGCACAAGTCTCCATACCTCAGCTTTTTGCAGCTCCGCTGGGTCTCCATGAGCCCTTCTTTTTCCCTTTAGTTGTAGAATTTCCACTCAGCCAGCTTTCCTGTGGTTCTGGATAATGTCTGTTCTGTCTATTAGTTGTAATTTTGAAATTGTTGTGCAAAGCAGCAGTGTAGGTGATTACCTATGCCACCATCTTAGATTCTCCTTGCATATGTTAATTTAAAAACTATTTTTTCTCTTTCCTCCTCAATTGATTTTACTTTTTAATTATTATATTTTTGTTTTCAACTAGTATTATTATTACTACTATTTTAACTTTAAAAAAAACAAGTGTCATTTTGTTTCCCCTTTATTTTACTTGGGGATTAGATTTCTACATAGTTCATCTTTCCTTTAGCATAATTTTACTTTATCTCAACTCTACCATTATGCCAACACTTTCCTCCTAACTTTCCTCATTTTGTTGTCTTGTTTCTCTTTCCCTTTTCCAACTTTAGATTCTCCCTATTCTTTCTCTTTACCTGGTTAAAATTTCACCCCACCTATATATCTACTTTCAAATGCCCTACCCCAAGTCCATGCAAACCTCTCTCTTCTTGTCTTCACTATCCAAAAAGTTGGTTTTCTCTATGTCCTTTTGTTGATGTTTGCCTGAACGGTGACTATATCAATTTTTTGTACGATTGTTTTAGTTTATTCTACTTGTTTTATTTTGCTTTTTGCTTACTTTGTTTTGGTTTGTTTTTTATATCTATTTTCCCTCACCTCCCTGGATACCAGTTGTTATTTGTACTTTGTATTAATCTCCAAGTACTGGTTGCTGGCATTTGTTGGGATTAGTGGCTGTTCTATTGGTGTTTTCTCCCGACATCTATATTTTGTTCCCCTTTTCTCTCTTATCCTCTTTCTTTTCTCTCTGACTTTTTGTCTTTCTCTTTTCTTCTTGTTCTCCTTTTTATTTTTTTAGTTTTTGTTCATTTATTTATTTTTTTTCTCCCTCTCACAATTTGATTTTGTCACTCTTTCTTTTCTTTTTTCCTCATTTTCCTCTTCTTCTTTTTTTACTTACCCATAATTTGTCTTTCATTGGTGGTCACTTTATTTGTGATTATTAACATCATGAATAGATTTCTGTCCAGTACCTTGTGTGTTGTACCTGGTCATGTTGTAATTTGTGTCTTTGAATCAATGGAGGCGAGAGAACTACATAACCAGACACCCGGAAAAGAAAAACCATGGGCAGAAGAAGAAACAGCTCGCATAAGACAAAAAGGCAGGTATCACCAGAAAAGGAAGTAAACAAAATAGAAGCAGAAACAGGCCTGCCAGAGAAAGAGTTCAGAGAAATGATCATAAGGAGGATAAAAAGAATGGAAAACAAAATCCACAATGTGAGTAACAGCCAAGAGAAAATGAAGAAGAAGCAAGAAGATATGCAGAAGAACCTAGAAAAAATGCAGAATAATCAAGAAGAAATGAAAAATGACATCACTGCTATAAAGAACTCAATAGAAAGCATCAAAAGTAGACTAGAAGAAGCAGAGGACTGTTTCAGTGAGTTAGAACACATGGTAGGAAAAAATACCCAAGTACAGCAGCTTCTAGAAAAGAAAAATTAAAAAGCAAGAGGAGAGCCTAAGGCAAATTTTGGATAATACGAAACGAAACAACATCCGCATAATTGGGGTTCCAGAAAGAGTGGAAACTGAGCAAGGATTAGAGAACCTGTTTGAAGAAATAATGACAGAAAATTTCCCCAATATAACCCCCGCCCCACGAATCCAAGAAGCTCACAGAGGCCCAAGCAAAATGAACCCCCAAAAACCGACACCAAGACACATTATAATTAAATTGGCAAACACCAATCACTAAGTAAGAATCTTAAAAGCGGCCAGAGAGAAACAGAAAGTTACCTCCAAAGGAACCCACATCCGACTAGAAATTGATTCCTCAACAGAAACCCATCAGGCCAGAAGGGAATGGAATGAAATATACAAAGTCATGCAAAGGAAGGGTCAGAATCCAAGAATACTGTACCCTGCAAGGCTTTCGATCAAAATTGAAGGTGAAATGAGAAGCTTCACAGACAAAAAAGGACTAAGGGAATACATTACCACCAAACCAGCAATGCAATAAATGTTAAAGAGTCTGCTGTAATAAAAAGAAATAGAAAGCAAAGAAGGAACTCCGGGGTAAAGACTAAAAATGGCGACAGATAAGTACCTATCAATAATAACCTTAAATGTAAATGGATTAAATGCTCCAATCAAAAGACATATGGTAACCGATTGGATAAGAAAACACGATCCATATATCTGTTTTCTACAAGAAACCCACCTCAGAAAAAGAGATGCACACAGATTGAGGGTGAAGGGATGGAAGATGGTATTTCAGGCAAATGGAAATGAAAATAAAGCTGGGGTTGCAATTCTTATATCTGACAAATTAGATCTCAAAGTGAAGGACATAACAAGAGATAAAGAAGGCCACTTCGTAATACTAAAGGGAACAATCCAACAAGAATATATAACTCTGGTAAACATATACACTCACAATATAGGAGCACCTAAATACATAAAAAAATTCCTGGAAAATATTAAGGGAGAGATTGACAGCAATACAATCATAGTAGGAGACTTTAATACCCCACTGTCACCACTGGACAAATCCTCTAAACAAAAAATTAGCAAAGAAACATCAATCCTAAATGACCCACAAGACCAGATGGAATTAATTGACATTTTCAGAACATTTCACCCCAAAGTCACAGAATATACATTCTTCTTGAGTGCACATGGGTCATTTTCAAAGATAGATCATATGTTGGGTCATAAGAAAAGTCTCTTCAAATTCAAGAAGATAGAAATCATATCAAGCATTTTCTCAGACCACAGTGGCATAAAACTGGAAATCAACTATAACAAAAACAATAGAAAGAAATCAAACACATGAAGACTAAACAGCATGATATTAAACAATGACTGGGTAACCAGAGAGATCAAGGAAGAAATAAAAAACATCATGGCAACAAATTACAATGATAACACAACAATACAAAATTTATGGGACACAGTGAAAGCAGTCTTGAGAGGGAAGTTCATAGCCCTACAAGCCTACTGCAAAAAACAGGAAACAATGGCAATAAGTTACCTAACCCTACAACTCAAAGAGCTAGAACGAGAGCAACAAGATAAGCCCAGTGTACGCAGAAGGAAGGAAATAGTGAAGATCAGAGCAGAGATAAACAACCTGGAGACCAAACAAACAATTCAAAAGATCAACAAAACAAAGAGCTGGTTCCTCGAAAGGATAAACAAGATTGATGGACCTCTAGCCAGGCTCACCAAGAAGCAAAGAGAGAAGACCCAAATAAAAATTAAGGGAATTAAAAATTTGATCAACAGAATAAACTGGTGAATATAATAGAATCAGGAGCATAGAAAGGGAGTGGACTGATAATTCTCAGGGGGAAAGGGTGAAGGGTGTATAGGCAGAGACTGGACAAAAATTATACACCTATGGATGAGGTGAAGGGGAGGGAGGCAAGGGTAGAAGGAAGGGTGGGAGCCAGGTGGAGGGGAGCTATGGAGGGGAAAAAAGAGAAACAAATGTAATAATCTGAATAATAATACAGATTTAATTTAAAAATTTTTTAAATGGTTTTTCTGCATCAATGGATATGATTATATAGTTTTTATCTCTCTGTTTATGTGCTGTATCACATTTATTGATTTGTGGATATTGTACCATCTTTGCATCCCTGGAATAAATCCCACTTGGTCATGATGTATTATCTTTCTGATGTAATGCTGGATTTGATTTGCTAGAATTTTGTTAAGAATTTTGGCATCTATGTTCCTTACAGGCATCTATGATATTGACCTGTAATTCTCTTTCTTTCTATTGTCCTTATCTGGTTTTGGGATGAGGGTAATGCTGGCTTCATAGACCATCGACTTCTGGGTGGTAATTTTTCATAGAAAAAGGTTGGAAGTGTTCCTTTCCCTTGAATTTTTTGGAATAGTCTGAAGAAGGATAGGTTTTATATCTTCTTTGAATCCTTGATAAAACTCCCCTCTGAAGCCGTCTGGTCCTGGGTTTTTGTTTGCTGGAAGTTTTTTGTTTTTTGTTTTTTGTATTTTATTGATTTTTCACAGAGAGGAAGGAAGAGGCATAGAGAGCTAGAAACATTGATGAGAGAGAGACATCGTTTAGCTGCCTCCTGCATGCTACCCACTGGGGATGTGCCCACAACCAAGGTACATGCCCCTGACCGGAATTGAACCTGGGACCTTTCAGTCTGCAGACCGATGCTCTATCCACTGAGCCAAACCGGTTTCAGCTGGAAGATTTTTTTTATTACTGCTTCAATTTCCTCCATAGTTATCAGCCTATTCAGAAATTTTTTATTCTTCCTGGTTGAGTTTTGGAAAGTCATGTTTTTCTAGGAATACGTCCATTTCTTCTAGGTTGACCAGTTTGTTGGAATAGGATTGTTCATAGTATTTTTTTATGATTCTTCATATTTCTGTGGGGTCTGTTGTTAATTCCCCTCTTTTGTTTCTGATTTTGTTTATTGAGGTCCTCTCTCTTTGCTTCTTTGTGATCCTGGCTAGAGGTTCATCAATCTTGTTTATCCTTTTAAAGAACCAGCTCTTGATTTCATTGATATTTTATATTGTGGGGTTTTTTTCATCTCTATGTCATTCATCTCTACTTTGATCTTTATTATTTTCTTCCTTCTGCTCACACTGGGCTGTTTTTATTGCTTTCTTTCTAATTCTTTAAGTTGAAGAGTTAAATGGTTTATTTCCGGTTTTTCTTATTTTTTAGGGTAGGCATGTAATGCTATGAACTTCCCTTTCAGGATTGCTTTCATTGTGTCCTAAAGACTTTGGATCGTTGTGTTTTCATTGTCATTTATTTCCAGGATGTTGTTTTTATTTCTTCTTTGATCTCTTAACCCACTCATTTTTTAACAGTATGCTACTTAGCCTCCAAGTGTTTGAATTTTTGTGATTGTTTTTACTGTATTTGATTTCTAATTTTATGCCACTGTGATCTGATAAGATGCTTGATATGATTTCAAATGTCTTGAATTTGGATAGACTTTACCTGTGTCCCAATATGTGGTCTATCTTTAAAAATGTCCCATGTGCATTTGAGAAAAATATATTAAAATTGAAGGGGAAATCAGGAGCTTCACAGACAAAAAAAAAAAAGTTGATTAAGTCCATCTGATCTAGTGAGTCATTTAGGATTGAAGTTTCTTTGCTATTTTTTTGTCTAGAGGATTTATCCAGTGAGATAATGAGGTATTAAAGTCTCCTACTATGATTGTGTTGTTGTCAATCTCTTCCCTGATATCTTGCAGAAGTTTTTTTTTTATGTATTAGGGTGCTTTTACATTGGGTGCATAAATGTTTGCCAGAGTTATATCCTCTTGTTGTATTGATCCCTTCAGAGTTATGAAGTGACCCCCCTTGTCTCTAATTATGGTCTTCACTTTGAGGTCTATTTTGTCAGATATAACTATTGCTACCCCCGCTTTTATTTTTTTTTCATTTCCATTTGCCTGACAGATATTTTTCCATGCCTTCACTTTCAGTCTGTGTGAGTCCCTTGTTCTGAGGTGGGTCTCCTTTTGACATTCATTCATTCAATGTCTTTTGAATGGAGCATTAGTGCATTTACATTTGAAGTGATTGTTGATAGGGACTTGTTTGTAGCCATTTCTGTACTTTATGATTGTGTTCCTTCTTCCCTTTTTATTTCTTCTTTTTACAGCATTCCCTCTAGTATTCCTTGCATTGCTACTTTGGTAGTGATAAACTCCATTGGCTATTTATTTATTTATTTATTTATTTATTTATTTTGTGTGTGAGGCTCCTGAATTTCCCTTCAATTTTGATTCATAGTTTTGCTGGATAGAGTATTCAGACCATTGTTTTGCATCCCTTTGTATACTTCATTCAATTCCCTTCTAGCTTGATACGTTTCTGTTGAGAAATCATTTGATAATCTGATGGGAGATTCTAGATAGCTCTCTGTCTCTCTCTTGCAGCCTTTAAGATTCTCGCTTTGTCGTTAACATGTGCCATTGTAATAATGGCGTGTCTTGGTGTGAGTCTTTTGGGACTTATCTTGCTTGGGAATATCTATACTTGTGTGATTTTTTTCTTCCCCGTATCAGGGAAATTTTCTGTCATTATTTCTCCAAATATCTTTAACCTTGCTGCTCTTCTTGTCCTTCTGGCACTCCTATTATATGTATGTTACTTCATTTTGTGTTTTTCCAAAAGCTCCTGTAGGCTCTCCTGCTTTTTAATATTTTTCTCCAGTTGCTGTTTAGATTGGGCTTGTTTCTCTAACTTATCTTTTTAACTCACTAATTCAGAACTCTGCTTCTTCTAGTCTACTGTTGAAAGCTTTCATGGCATTTTTAATTATTGTTATATCACTTTTGATTTCTTCCTGATTTTTGCATAGGTTGATGATTTTCTCATCCATTCGGTGTATGAACTGTATGACTTACTACTCTGAATTATTTTTCTGACATGTTGCATGCCTCTGTTTCACTTATTTCCTCTCTTGGTGACTCCTCTTTTTCTTTCCTCTGGAGATTGTTTCATTGTCTCCCATTCTATCACCAGAAGGTCCAATCACCAAATTGGGGGGCCTGGGCCATGTGCAGTGGGAGCTTTATGTCACCTAACTGTCACTAAAGAGCTCTGACACCAAGACGTGTCCTGTGGTGGGTCTATGGGAGCCATGCTGAGTCATTGGCACTGAGTTTGGCCTTGTGCATGTACCTAGAATCAGGGACTCTACCTGCGTTGTTCTTAAAGAAAAAAAGACTCTGCTGTTGTGTGCTGAAAATCAGAGTTCCCTAGCATGCACCAGACATCACTGTTCCCCTGTGCCCACACTGAGAATTGAGTATTGTAGTCTCTGTCACTTGGTATGGCCTTGTGCCAAATATCAGGGTCCCTGTATGTGCATGCACTGAGAATTGGAATCACTGGCTCTTAGCGGGCATGTACTTGGAATCAGGGACCCTGTGCGTTCGTGATGCGAAAAAGAGTCAAGTCACTGGTGCTCAGTGTTGCCTCTTGCATTGAGAGTGAGGGTCCCTGGTCTGCTTGGGAGACCGGGTTAAACACTTGCCCTGGGTCGTTGGGAGGTTCACTCCTACACTGTGGGAGACAGGCTTCTATGTCCTCTCCCCCAGAGTCAAAATCATGTGGCAGAGCTACCCTGTGTGGACCTGGAGTCTGGTCACATGAGTGCACACTGCAAGGAACAGATTCCCTATGTCCTCAGGGCCTGGTCCTTGCACCCAGGGTCAAATTCAGCACAGCCTCCCTGTGTGGGCGTGAAGTCTGATCACAGGAGTGCATGCTGCAAGAATCAAATTCCTGAGTTCACACACCCAGGTTCAAATTCAGCGAAGCCTTCCTGTGTGGGCATGGGGTCTGGTTGCATGTATATGTGCTGCAGGAAACAAACTCCACATGTCTGTGAACTCAGTCTCAAATTCAGGTAGCACCTCCACCACTGTGTGTGGGCACAAGGCCTACTTGTGCCGAGAGTCTAACAGTTTCTATGCTGCTGCTGCGGAACTGTAGGGAGGGCAATGGATTCTGTGACCCACAGAAATCCACGGGTGGGATGCCTGGAGTCTTCGTGTCTGTGGGTTTGCAATTGTGGCTGCAGGTCTTTGTCCCAAGTGGCTCTGGGGTCCCCGTTTGCATCTGAGACCAGATTGGGTGGTGGCAAGGCTAGTATCTTAGTCAAAGCAGTTTTATTTTTCAAGATGGTGTGCTTTCTGTGCCACTGTAGTCCTCCCCAGAGTGTTTGCAGTGACAGCAGAGGTTTGCCATCTAAAACTGCCCCATTTGGCAGACCCATGAAATACTTGCAGGATCTAAATGTCCCTAGCTCTCCCTCACACATACCATACATGTCCACACATTCGTCTATTGCTCCCTCAAAACTTTCTTTCGAAGAATCCAAGATGGCGGCATAGGTAAACACCTACACTGCTGCCTCGCACAACAATTTCAAAACTACAACTAAAAGACAGAACAGACATCATCCAGAACCACAGGAAAGCTGGCCGAGTGTAAGTTCTACAGCTAGAAGGAAAGAGAGGGGCTCACGGAGAACCAGAGGAGCTGCAAAAAGCTGAGGTACGGAGACGCGCGCGAGGAGAGAGCGGGTGCCGGAGTACCTGGCTGGCTTTCTCTGGCGGGAGGGAAACGGAGACTCCCAACGGCATTGAACCCCTTATCTTACGACACTAAAACCCAGATCCAGCCGAAACTCATACGGGGGGAGTTTGGACTGTGAAAAGGGAGAGGTGCATGGAAATTTAGAGGAGTCGCAAAAGATCGGAGGTCTGGTCGAGCACAAACACTGTGCTGCGCGGAGGACAGATTGCTGATTGTGCCGCTGGCTTTCACGTGTGGGCGGGAGACAGACCCTCCCAACTGTGCCACTTCTGAGTCCACTGGGCCCCTGTTTTGGGCAAAACCCTGGAGACCTAGACTCGTGTGGTCCTGGCGCACAGGGGAGCTGGAAAGGCAGCGGTTAGAGGCACTGCGGGCGGGCGCACAAGGACCGCTCCAGCGATTACCCAGTCACGTGAGACTCAGGGGCCGTGAAGGGCGGGGCCGACTGGAAGGCAAGGCGGTCCCTTAAGCCCTGAGACTCCACCCATCCCAAGCTCAACAGAGGCTTCTTCGGTTTTGCGTCTGGTATCATAAGGCTGAATCCAACACAGAAGTTTCCCCGGAATAGTGAAAATGCCGAGACAAGGGAAGGGATCACAAACAAAAGAAATGGAGGGAAAAAAACGACTGGATATAGAGTTCAAAACCACGCTTGTAAGGTTTTTCAAGAATATGCTAGAAAAGATGGATAAATTTAGCGAGAGCCAAGAGGAGATGAAAAAGGACCAACTAAAGATGGAAAAGGTCCAACTAAAGATGATAAAAGACCAACTAGAAATTAAACATACACTGACTGAAATAAAAAATATTATACAGAGTCCTAACAGCAGACTAAAGAAAGGCAAGAATCAAGTCAAAAATTTGAAATATAAAGAAGCAGAAAACACTCAACTGGAAAAGCAAGAAGAGAAAAGAATCCAAAAATGTGAACATAATGTAAGGAGACTCTGGGACAGCTTCAAGCGTAGCAACATCAGAATTGTGGGGGTGCCAGAAGAAGAGAGAGAGCAAGATACTGAAAACCTATTTAAAGAAATAATGACTGGAAACTTCCCACATCTGGTCAAAGAAATAGACTTACAAGTTCAGGAAGCACACAGAACCCCATATAAAAGGAATCCAAAGAGGACCACACCAAGACACATCATAATTAAAATACCAAGAGCAAAAGAGAAACAGAGAATATTAAAAGCAGCAAGAGAAAAACAGTTTATTTCCTACAAGGGAGCACCCATACGACTGTCAGCTGATTTCTCAACAGGAACGATGCAGGCCAGACGGGAGTGGCAAGAAATATTCAACGTGTTGAATAGCAAGAACCTACAACCAAGAATAATCTATCCAGCAAAGCTAACATTCAGAATTGAAGGGCAGATAAAGAGCTTCACAGATAAGAAAAAAGTTAAAGGAGTTCATCAACTCCAAACCAGTACTATATGAAATGCTGAAAGGTATTCTTTTAGAAGAGGAAGAAGAAAAAGGTAAAAGACAAAAAATTATGAACAACAAATACATATCTATCAATAAGTGAATCTAAAAATTAGTGAATTAAAAATTTGATGAACAGAATAAACTGGTGAATAGAATAGAATCAGGAGCACAGAAAGGGAGTGGACGGATAATTCTCAGAGGGAAAGGGGTGAGGGGTGTACAGGGAGAGACTGGACAAAAATCATACACCTATGGATGAGGTCAATGGGAGGGAGCAAAGGGCAGAGGGAGGGGTGGGAGCTGGGTGGAGTGGTGCTATGGAGGGGAAAAAAGAGAAACAAATGTAATAATCTGAATAATAAAGATTTAATTAAAAAAAACTTTCTTTCTGGTTATCATTTTTTTTAAGTCATGTTTGTTTACAATGATTAGTTGTTGGTTGCTAAACTAACTTTGCATTGTTACAACTGATTGGTTTTGGCTGTTAAACTTACTTTGCATATCTGTTTGGCTCAGTGGATAGAACATCTAACTGAGGACTTAAAGGTCCCAAGTTCAGTTCTGATCAAGGGCATGTACCTTGGTTGTGGGCACATCCCCAGTAGGGGGTATGCAGGAGGCAGCTGATTGGTGTTTCTCTCTCATCAATGTTTCTAACTCTCTGTTCCTCTCCTTTCCTCTGTGTAAAAAGTCAATAAAATATATTTTAAAAAACGAATTGATATTTGAAACTTAAAGATGAAGGGTAGAGTGTATTTAATACTACTCTCACTACTTTGACATTTGTTTGAAATTTTCTAAAATAAAAAGTTACTAACTGGTTTAGATCAGTGGATAGAATATTGAGCTAAAGACTAAAGGGGCCTGGATTAAATTTCAGTGAATGGCATTTGGCATTTGGCATTTTTCTTGATAAAAAATTAGAAACAGGTTGTGGGTTCAATCTCTGGGGCAGGTGTGGGGGGCATGCAGGTAGCAGCCAATCAATGATTCTCTCATCATTCTTTTTCCATTCTTGAATCAGGTTTTTTTATTTATTATTTTTGACATTTTCTTTTTTATCTTTCCCCATTTTTTATTAATGTATTACATGTGTACATATTTTCCCATTGCCCCACTCCCATACAAGCCCTCACCCCCAATGTCTTCAAGCATTGGTTATGCTTATATGCATGCATACAAGTCCTTTGTTTGATCTCTTATCTACCCTATCTCTTGCTAACCTTCCCACTGTAATTTCACAGTCTGTTTGATGCTTTACTGCCTCTGTATCTATCTTTTTTTCCCCTTATTGCCCTCCCCATCCCCCCATACATGCCCTCATCCATCTTCCTTCTCCCCACCCCCCCACCCCCGCCTTCTCCCATTGCCCTGTATCCACTGGCTATCCCCACACACACACATGCATACAAGTCCTTCTATTAATCTCCTATAGGCCCCTCCTCCCCAACTTCCCCTGCCTTCCCACTGTAGCACAACAGTCTGTTCATTGCTTCTTTGCCTCTGGGTCTGTTTCCCCCCTCCCCCTACCCCCTGATTCTTGTCTTTAAAGACATCTTGCCCCTGTAGGCTAAAAATAAACCCACCAGAGCAAAAGAAAAAAAAAATGATTGAGTCCCAATTTCAATGTCCGATAGCTTTGAGAACCAGTTTCAATGTCAGACAGTTCCTAATGTGTACATGTCATCAATGGTATCTGGATACTGGACAAATGGTGGCGATGCCGGACCTGTCCGACCCTCTCTGGTTTGGTCCTGGGCATCCTGCTAGCGACTCACATGGCAAGGCATCGTCATCTCTGGACTGTTTATCCTCTTGCCTTCCTGGTTGGCGCAGACTTGTCAGTTCCTATCTGTTGCAGGAGTCCACTTGGTCTTGGAGTTGTTTTCTGAAAGTATATAAAATATTCTCGACCAAGAGTTAATAAAGGAATCTTTTCTATAAAATTGACTTGGGGTCCTTTTTATTTTTGCCTACCTGCTTTTCCTTTGGCTTATTTTGACACCATGTGTGTTTTTCATGGGTGTCTTGCTATTAGTATTATAAATGGAAATTAATTTTCTAAAGTGAAAATTTTCTTAAAGTAATTTACATACCGGATATTTTTTCCTTACATGCTATCATCCTACTCCCCCTCCCCATTTTTTTTTGATTAATGGAGAATTTGGTAAAATTTTTTAATGCAATCTTGATAACTTAGAATTTTAATTTTGTACACAAATATGCCTGTTTTCTGTTCATTACATATTAAGTAATTTTACCATGAGATGAGCTACCAATAGAAATTTTAATTAATACTTTAGAAACAGCTTTTTATCCAGTACACTTAAATTTTCTTGGGTGTTCACTTATTTCAGTTCGCCAATTTAAATTAATCTGAGAGCTTGTTAACTCTTTTACGTCAAATTTAATACTCTACCAACAATCTTAGATTACCCTGTATATATTAGTGGAAAGGTTTATTTGCATTGAGTTGGCACTGAGCATTTCTAGTGCTAGGATGAATTTAGCTATAGGGCAGCTGCTGTTAGCATGTTTCTGTTGTATCTATCTTTTTGTTCATCGATTTATAATGTTCTTTTTTATCCATAAATGAGTGAGATTATGTGGTATTTTTCTTTCATTGACTGGCTTATTTCACTTAGCATAATGCTCTCCCGTTTCATCCAGGTTACTGCAAATGGTAAGAATTGTTTCTCTCTTTATGGCAGCATAGTATTCCATTGTGTAGATATACCATAGTTTTGGGATCCAGTCATCTGTTGACAGGCACCTAAGCTGTTTCCAAATCTTAGCTATTATAAATTGTGCTACTGTGAACATCAACATTTTTATTATGTTGATTCTACCAATCCATGAACACGGGTGCATATATCCTTTCTGATTAGTGTTTCTAGTTTCTTAGGATATATTCTTAGGGGTGGGATTACTGGGTCAAATGGGAGTTCCAGTTTTCATTTTTTGAGAAAATTCCATACTTCTCCACAGTGGATGCATCATTCTGGATTCCCATCAGCAGTGCATGAGGATTATTTTTCTCCACATCCTAACCAACACTTATCATTTGTTGATGATTGCCATTCAGTCAGGTGTGAGATGGTATCACATTGTTGTTTTGATTTGCATCTCTCAGATAATTCGTGATTTTGAGAATGTTTTCATGTGTCTCTTGGCCTCCTTCTGTCATCTTTTGAAAAGATTCTATTTAAGTATGTTGGCCATTTTTTTATCGAATCATTTATCTTCCTTTTATTAAGTTGTATAAGCTGCCTGTAAATGTTGGAGATTAAACCTTTATAGTGATAACATTTGCAATTATGTTCTCCCATATACTGGGCTTTCTCTGTTATTTTGTTGATAGTTTCTTTTGCTGTGAAAAAGCTTTTTATTTTGATTTGGTCTCATTTGTTTATTTACTCTTTAGCTCCATTGCCCGAGGAGCAGTATCAATGAAGAAGTTCTTTCAGCATATATCTGAGATTTTGCTGCCTGTGGATTCCTCTAGTATTTTTATGATTTCCTGTCTTATGTTTAAGTCCTTTATCCATTCTGAATTTATTTTTGTGCATGATGTCAGTTGGTGGTCCAGTTTCATTTTTTTGCATGTATCTGTCCAATGTTCCCAACACCATTTATTACAGAGGCTGTCTTGGCTCCATTGTATTTTCATGCCTCCTTTGTCAAATATTAATTGAGCATAGAGGTTTGGGTCTATATCTGGATTCTCTATTGTATTGCGTTGATTTATATATCTGTTCTTGTGCCAGTACCAGGCTGTTTTGAGAACAGTGGCTTTGTAATACAGCTTGAAATCTGGTATTGAGATCCCACCTACTTTGTTCCTCTTTCTCAGGATTGCTGAGGTTTTCGAGGTCTTTTTTTATTCCAGATGAATTTTTGGAGAGTTTTTTCTAGGTCTGTGAAATATGTCATTGGTATTTTAGTGGGGAGTGCATTGAATCTATAGATTGCTTTGGGTAGTATGGACATTTTGATGATGTTGATTCTACCAATCCATGAACACAGAATATTCTTCCATCTGTTTACAACTTCCTCTATTTCTTTTTTCAGTGTCCTGTATTTTTCTACATATAGGTCTTTTACTTCCTTAGTTATATTTATTCCTAGGTAACTTAATTTTTTTTATTGCGATAGTTAATTGGATTGCTTTTTTAGTCTCTCTTTCTGTAAATTCACTATTGGTGTATAGAAATGCCATAGATTTCTTGGCATTAATTTTGTATCCTGCTACATTGCTGAATTCATTTATTAAGTCCATTAGTTTTTTTATGGAATCTCACTTTTTTCTATATACAATATAATGTCATCTGCAAATAAGCACAACTTTACTTCTTTTCCAATTTGGATGCCTTTTATTTCTTCTTCTTGTCTAATTGCAATGGCTAATACTTGCAGTACTATGTGGAACAGGAGTGGTGAGAGTGGGCATTCCTGTCTTGTTTCTGTTCTTAGGAGAAATGGTTTTAGTATTTGCCCATTGAGTATGAAGTTAGCTGTGGGTTTATCATATATAGCTTTTATGATGTTGAGGTATGACCTTTCTATTCCCACCATGCTGAGAGTTTTTATCAAGAGTGTTGGATTTTGTCAAGTGCTTTTTCTGCATCAATTGATATGACTATGTGATTTTTATCTCTCAATTTTTTTATGTGATGTATCACATTTATTGCTTTGCGGATATTGTACCATCCTTGCATTCCTGGGGTAAATCCTACTTGGTCATAGTGTATGATGTTTCTGATATACTGCTGTATCCAATGTGCTAGAATTTTGTAGAGGATTTTGGCATCCATGTTCATGAGGGATATTGGCCTGTAATTCTATTTCATTGCATTGTCTTTTTTTTGGTTTTGGTATTAGGTTCATGCTGACTTCATAGAAGGAGTTTAGAAGTGTTCCTTCTTCTTGAATTTTTTGGAATAATCTGAGGAGGATAGGTTTTAATTCTTCCTTGAATGTTTGGTAAAACTCCCCTTTGAAGCCTTCTGGCCCAGGGCTTTTGCTTGCTGGAAGCTTTTTGATGACTACTTCAATTTCTTCAATAGTTATTAACCCATTGAGATGTTTAGATTCTTCCTGATTGAGTTTTGGAGGGTTATGTTTTTCTAGGAATATGTCCTCCAGGTTGTCCAGTTTGTAGGAATAGAGTTGTTCATATTACTTTTTAACAATTCTTTGTATTTCAGTGGGTCTGTTGTTATTTCACCTCTTTCATTTCTGATTTTGTTTATTTGGATCCCCTGTCTTTGCTTCGTGGGCGCCTGACTACAGGTTCATCAATCTTGTTTAAACTTTCAAAGAACCAGCTCTTGGTTTTGTTGATCTATTTATTGGTTTTTTGGTCTTTAGGTTGTTTGTCTCCTTTCTGATCCTTATTATTTCCTTCCTTCTGCTTACAGTGGGCTTTTCTTGTTGCTCTTTCTTACTTTTAATTTAATAAATCTTTATTGTTTAGATTTTTAAAATTACTCTTGTAATTTTTTCCCTCACATAGCTCCCCTCCACCAGCCTCCTACCCCTCCCTCGGTCCTTAACTCCCCCCCCCCACATTATACTCATCCATAGGTGTACGATTTTTGTCCAGTCACTACCTGCACCCCCCTCATACTTGTCCCCCTGAGAATTGTCAGTCTATTTTCTTTCTATGCCCCTGATTTTATTATATTCACCAGTTTATTCTGTTCATCAGATTTTTCATTCACTTGATTTTTAGATTCACTTGTTTTTAGATATATATTTGTTGTTCCTAATTTTTATTTTTACCTTTTTCTTCTTCTTCCTCTTCTTAAAGAGTACCTTTTAACATTTCATATAATACTGGTTTGGTGGTGATAAACTCCTTTAGCTTTTTCTTATCTGTGAAGCTCTTTATCTGACCTTCAATTCTGAATAATAGCTTTGCTGGGTAGAGTAATCTTGGTTGTAGGTTCTTGCTATTCATCACATTGAATATTTCTTTTTAAAAAAATATGTTTTATTTATTTTTTACAGAGAGAAAGGGAGAGATATAGAGAGTTAGAAACATCAATGAGAAAGAAACATCGATCAGCTGCCTCTAGCACGTCCCCTACTGAGGATGTGCCCGCAACCAAGGTACATGCCCTTGACCAGAATCAAACCTGGAACCTTTCAGTCCACAGACAGACGCTCTATCCACTGAGCCAAACCTGTGTCGGCTCATCATATTGAATATTTCTTGCCACTCCCATGTGGGCTGCACAGTTTCTGTTGAGAAATCAGCTGACAATCATATGGGTGCTCCCTTGTAGGTAATTAACTGTTTTTCTCTTGCTGCATATAAGCATAACCAATGAACATAGACACTGCGGGGTTGGGGTATGCCTGGGAGGGAGCGGGGGCAATAGGGAGATATGTATAAAAAATTAATAATAAAAAAAAGAAAGTGAAGAAGAAAAAAAGAAAAGAAAGAAAGATGACAGAAGGAATGCCAAGAGACACATGAAAACGTGTTCAATGTCACTAATTATCCGAGAGATGCAAATCAAAATGACAATGCGATACCATCTCACACCTGTAAGAATGGCAATCATCAACAAATCAACAAATGACAAGTGTTGGAGAGGATGCGGAGAAAAAGCTACCCTTGTGCACTGCTGGTGGGAATGCAGACTGGTGCAGCCACTGTGGAGAACAGTATGGAGTTTCCTCAAAATACTAAAAATGGATCTCCCATTAGACCCAGCAATCCCACTCTTACGAATTTATCCTAAGAAATTACAAACACCAATCAGAAAGGATTTATGCACCGCTATGTTCATAGCAGCACAATTTACAATAGCTACAATTTGGAAACAGCCTAGGTGTCCGTCAGCAGATGAGTGGATCAGAAAACTGTGGTACATCTAAACAATGGAATTCTATGCTGGCATTAAAAAGAAGGAATTCTTACCATTTGCAGTAACCTAGATGGAACTGGAGAGCCTTATGCTTAGTGAAATAAGCCAGTCACTGAAGGAGAAGCACCACACGATCTCACCCATTTGTGGATAATAAAGAACATTGTAAATTGATGAACAAAAGGATAGATATAAAGGCAGTAAAGCATCAAACAGACTGTCAAGTTATAGCCGGAAGATTTAGGCGAGGTGGGGTAGATAAGAGATCAATCAAAGGACTTATATTCATGCATATAAGCATAACCAATGAACATAGACACTGGAAGGTTGGGGTATGTCTGGGAGGGAGGGAGAGGCAATGGGGAAATATGTATACATGTAACACACACACGCACAAAAAGATTGCTTTGTATAGTCTGGAATTTTTCATGATGTTGATTCTACCAATCCATGAACATGACATGTTCTTCTATCTGTTTATATCTTCCTTTATCTCTTTTTTCAATGTCCTATAGTTTTCTGTTCATAGATCTTTTACCTCCTGAGTTAAGTTTATTCCTAGGTATCTTAATTTTTTTGGTGCGATGGTAAATGGGATTGCTTTTTTAGTCTCTTTTTCTGTAAGTTCACTGTTGGTGTATAGAAATGCCATAGATTTCTTGGCGATAATTTTGTATTCTGCTACATTGCCAAATTCATTTATTAACTCTAATAATTTTTTGATGAAGTCTTTAGAATTTTCTGTGTACAGTATCATGTCATCTGCAAATAAGGACAGTTTTGCTTCTTCTTTCCCAATTTGGATGCATTTTATTTCTTCTTATTCTCTGATTGCAATGGATAGTACTTTCAGCACTATGTTGAACAGGAGTGGTGAGGGTGGGCATCCTGTCTTATTCATGTCTTAGGGGAACTGGTTTTAGGTTTTGCCCATTGAATATGATGTTGGCTGTGGGCTTGTCAGATATGGCCTCTGTGGAAGTATGTTCCTTTTATTCCCACCTTTCTCAGAGTTTCATCAGGAAAAGGTGTTAGATTTTGTCAAATACTTTTTTTGCATCAATTGATATGACTATGTGATTTTATCTCTCAATTGGTTTATGTGATGTATCACATTTATTGATTTGCAGATATTGTACCATCCTTGCATCTCCAGGATAAATCCTGCGTGATCATGGTGTGTGATCTTTCTAATGTACTGCTGGATCCAAAAATTTTGTTGAGGATTTTGACATCTATGTTCATGAGGGATATTGTCCTGTAATTCTCTTTCATTGTATTTTCTTTATCTGGTTTTGGTATTAGAGTGATGCTGGCTTCATCGGATGAGCTTGGAAGTGTTCCTTCCTCTTGAATTTTTTGGAATAGTGTGAGATGTGTAGGTTTTAGTCCTTTTCTGAATGTTTGGTAAAACTCCCCTGTGAAGCCATCTAGCCATGGGCTTTTGTTTGCTGGAAGCTTTTTGATGGCTGCTTCAAGTTCTTCCATAGTTATTGGCCAATTCAGATTTTTAGAATCTTCCTGAGTGAGTTTGGGAAGGTTGTATTTTTCTAGGAATATGTCCATTTCCTCCATGTTGTCTAGTTTGTTAGAATAGACTTGTTCATAGTATTTTTTTTTAACAATTCTTTGTATTTCTGTGAGGTCTGTTGTTATTTCTCTTTTTTCATTTCTGGTTTTGTTTACTTGGGTACTCTCTCTTTGCTTCTTAGTGAGCCTGGCTAGAGGTTCATGAATCTTCATTATCTTTTCAAAGAACTAGCTCTTGTTTTCATTGATCTTTTGTATTGTTTTCTGTTTGGTTTTTGTTTGTTTGTTTGTTTTTGGTCTCTATGTCATTTATTTCTGCTCTGATATTTTTTATTTCCTTCCTTCTACTCACTCTGACTTTTTCTTGTTGCTCTCTTACTTTTTAAAAAATATATTTTGTTGATTTTTTACAGAGAGGAAGGGAGAGGGTCAGAGGGTTAGAAACATCGATAAGAGAGAGACATTGATCAGCTGCCTTCTGCACGCCCCCCACTGAGGATGTGCCCACAACCAAGGTACATACCCTTGCCTGGAATCGAACCGGGGACCCTTCAGTCCACAGACCAATGCTCTATCCACTGAGCTAAACCTGTTTCGGCTGCTCTCTTTCTAATTATTTGAGTTGTTGAGTTAGATTATTTATTACCATTTTTCTTGTTTTTTTGAGGTACGCCTGTAAAGCTATAAATTTCCCTTTCAGGACTGCTTTCACTGTGTCCTATAGATTTTGGATTGTTCTATTTTTATTGTCATTAATTTCCAAGATGTTTTTAATTTCTTCTTTGATCTTTTTGGTATCTCAATCACTATTTAATAGCATGTTATTCAGCTTCCAAATGTTTGAATTTTTGGATTGTTTTTATTGTAGTTTATTTCTAATATTATGCCATTGTGGTCTGAGAAAATGTGATTTCAATCTTCTTGAATTTGGGGAGACTTTGCTTGTGATGCAATATATGGTCTATTTTTTAAAATGTGCCATGTGCACTTGAGAAGAATGTATATTCCATGGCTTTCGGTTGAAATGTTCTGAAAATGTCAATTAAGTCCATCTGATCTAATGAGTCATTTAGAATTGCTGTTTCTTTGTTGATTTTTTTTTTCTAGAAGATTTTTCCAAAGGTCAGAGTGGTGTATTAAAGTCTTGTATTATGATTGTATTGTTGTTGATCTCTCCCTTGACATCTTTCAGGAGTTATTTTATGTATTTCGGTGTATATATGTTTATCAGGGTTATGTCCTCTTGCTGTATCAATCCCTTTAGGATTATGAAATAGCCTTCCGTATCTCTTGTTATGGCCTTCACTTTGAGGTCTATTTTGTCATATATAAGTATTGCTACCCCACTTATTTATTTATTTATTTACATTTTCCTGAAAAATATTTTTCTATCCCTTCACTCTCAGTCTGTGTGCATCCCTTGTTCTGAGCTGGATCTCTGTAGATAGCATATGTATGGGTCATGTTTTCCATTTAGCCACCCAGTATCTTTTGCCTAGAGCATTCAGTCCATTTATGTTCAAGATTATTATTGATAGGTACTTGTTTGTAGACATTTTTTTCTGTGCCTGTGTTCCTTCTTCCCTTTATATTTCTTCTTTTTACATCATTTCCTTTAACATTTCATGCATTGCTACCTTGGTAGTGATAAATTCCCTTAGCCTTTCTTTGTCAGTGAAACTTCTTATTTTCCCTTCAATTTTGAATAATAGCCTTGCTGGATAGTGTATTCTTGGATTTTTTACCTAGCTCTGCATCACTTTGTGCATCACTTTGTAAATTTCATTTCATTCTTTTCTGGCCTGATGTGTTTCTATTGAGAAATCACTTAATAATCTAATGGTAGATTCCTAGTATGTAACTTTCTGTCTCTCTCTTGAAGCCTTGAAGATTCTTTGTCCTAAAGATTTGCCATTGTAATTATGATATGTCTTGGTATAGGTCTTTTCAGGTCCATCTTGTTTGAAACTCTCTGTGGTTGTTTGACCTTTTTCTTCCTCATATCAGGGAAGTTTTCTGACATTATTTCTTTGAATAGGTTTTCTAACCCTTATTCCTCTTCCTATTGTTCTGGCTATTATTTGTATGTTGCTTCGTTTCATGTTCTCCCATGAAACGAAGGCACCCTTAGGCTCTCCTCCTATCTTTTAATTTTTTTTCTCCAATTGCAGTTCAGTTTTGGTGTGTTTTGCTTTTCTGTCTTCTAATTTACTAATTTGGTTCTCTGCTACTCCTAGTCTACTCTTGAAACTTTCCATGGTGTTTTTTATTACAGTTACATCAATCTTCATTTCTTCTTGATTCTTACGTAAGTTGTTGATTTTTTCCTCCATTCAGTTTATGAACAGGATGACCGTTATTCTGAATTATTTTTATGACATATTGCTTGCCTCTATTTCACTTAGGTGCTTTTCTGGCAATTCCTCCTTTTCTTTCCTTTGGGGGCTTCATTCTCTACCCATTTTTATTTTATTTTATTTTATTTTTAATAAATCTTTATTGTTCAGATTATTACAATTGTTCCTTTTTTTCTCCCCATAGTTCCCCTCCACCCAGATCCCACCCCACCTTCTGCCTTTACCTGCCCGCATTGTCCTCATCCATAAGTGTACGATTTTTGTTCAGTCTCTCCCAGCACCCCCCTCACCCTTTTCCTCTAAGAATTGTCAGTTCACTCCCTTTCTATGCCCCTAATTCTATTATATTCACCAGTTTATTCTGTTTATCAGATTTTTATTTCACTTGATTTTTAGATTCACTTGTACATATATATGTATTTGTTGTTCATAATTTTTATCTTTACCTTTTTCTTCTTCCTTTTTTTAAACATTACCTTTCAGCATTTCATTTAATACTGGTTTGGTGATGATCAACTCCTTTAGTTTTTTCTTATCTGTGAATCTCTTTATCTGCCCTTCAATTCTGAATGATACCTTTGCTGGGTAGAGTAATCTTGGTTGTAGGTTCTTCATATTCATCACTTTAAATATTTCTTGCCACTCCCATCTGGCCTGCATAGATTGTGTTGAGAAATTAGCTGACAATCATATGGGTGCTCCCTTATAGGTAACTAACTGTTTTTCTCTTGCTGCTTTTAATATTCTCTCTTTGTCTTTTGCTCTTGGTATTTTAATTATGATGTGTCTTGGTGAGGTCCTCTTTGAATTTCTTTTATTTGGGGTTCTGTGTGCTTCCTGGACTTGTAAGTCTATTTCTTTCACCAGGTAGGGGAAGTTTTCAGTCATTATTTCTTCAAATAGATTTTCAGTATTTTGCTCTCTCTCTTCTTCTAGCACTCTCTCTAATTCTGATGTTGGTACATCTGAAGTTGTCCCAGAGGCTCCTTATGCTATCTTCACATTTTGGATTCTTTTTTCTTTTTTTTCTTTTTTCCAGTTGAGTGTTTTTTGCTTCTTTGTATTTCAAATCTTTGACTTGATTCTTGCATTCCTTTAAGTCTGCTGTTAGGTCTCTGTATATTTTTTATTTCAGTCAGTGTATGTTTAATTTCTAGTTGGTCCTTTTTCATCTTCTCTTGGGTCTCGCTAAATTTATCCATCTTTTCTAGGAAATTCTTGAAAAACCTTATAACTGTGGTTTTGAACTCTATATCCAGTCGTTTGTTTTTCTCCATTTTTTTGTGATCTGTTCCTTTGTCTTTGCATTTTCACTGCTTCCCTGAGTTGGTAGAGTAGCTTTGTGTGTAAGGTGTCCTATATTGCCCAGTAGCCCTGCCTACCCAGTTACCTGAGATGGACTCTCTTGGTGCACCCGTTTTGGACTGTGTAGACAGCCTTGTTGTATTTAAATCTTAATTGTTGTTGGTATCACTGGGGGAAATTGACCTCCAAGCCAACTGGTTGTGAGGATCACCTATGTCAACACCAGGAGAACTTCTGTATTGGACTTCTCCTTAAGACTTGCAAGATTGCAAAAGCCTCTGTGCTAGGCTTGGATGGGGCGGAGTATCACGGTTGAGCAGACAGCCTTGGCTTAACGTCAGCCCCTGGTCTAAGTGTCCCTTGGTAATCACTGCAGCCCTCTCTGTGCGCAGGTGCACATGCCTCCAGATCTCTGACTTTCAAGCTCCTCTGAGTTTCCATGTGTCCAGGGACCTGTATGAGTCTGGGTCTCTAGGATCTTGCCCGAAACTGGCGTTCTTTGTAGTCCAACCTGGATTTCAGTGCATTTGAGAGGTTCTGTCTTCCCCCCACTAGAGAAAACCAATGGCACAATCAGCAGTCAGCCCTTTGTGTGAGAACTTTTGCGCGCTCTGTGTGTACACTTTCGCATGCACCTCCAAACCTCTGTCTTTTGCAGCTCCCCTAAGTTTGCCTGCACTCCTCCCTTTTCACAGCAGTCCAGACTCCCCCATACGAGTCTCACCCGAAACTGCAGTTCAGTGCAGTCAGAAGTGGGGTTCAGTGCAGTCGGGAGTTTCTGTTCCCGCCTGCTAGAGGAAGCCCGCCAGGCACTTCTCCCCGTCTTCTCCACTTGTGCGTCTCTGTACCTCAGCTTTTTGCAGCTCCTCTGCATCTCTGTGAGCCCCTGTTTTACTTCTAGTAGAATTTCCATTCAACCAGCTTTTCCTATGGTTCTGGCTGATGTCTGTTCTGTCTTTTAGTTTTAGTTTTGAAATTGTTGTGTGAAGCAGTAGTTTAGGTGTTCACCTATGCCGCCATCTTGGTTTCCTGTCTACCCATTTTTAGTCTCAGCAACTGATCTAGATGTCAAGTTGTGCAGGGGCTGCTCCTTGGGTGGCATTGGCTCCTTAGGCTGTGCTTGCTCCTCAGGAAGTCGCTAAAGTGGCTCCTCCTCAGGTGGCAGCAGCTCCTCTATTAAGGGCTATTCACAGTCGTGTCTCCTGTGGCTGGTGGGGAAGGCTGCTTCATAGCTGTTGTTCCTTGTTTGGAGGTGGGCTTCTCATGTGGCTGCTGCTCCTCAGACAGTGGAGGACTGCTCAAATGGCTGCTGCTCCATGAATCAGGGCTGGTTGCACACTGCTGCTGTTCCTCAGATGGGGCGGGCTGCTTGTGAGGCTGCCACTTGGCCAGGGGCAGTTTTCTTATCGGGATGGTGCTCCTTTTACAGGTGTGGTCTCTTTGCACAGCTACTGCTCCTCACATGGGGGATATGCTACTTGCATGGCTGCTGCTCTTCAGGTAGGAGTGAGCTGCATGTGCGGCTGCTGCTCCTCAGATGGGGGTGGGCCACTCAACCAGATGCTGCTCATCAGACAGGTGCAGGCTGTGTGTGTCTGCTGTTTCTCAGACCAGTGTGGGCTACACAGGACTTCCACTCCTTTGACATCAATGGTCTGCTCATGTGGCTGCTGCATCTCAGATGGAGAATGGGCTGCTTGTGCACCTATTGCTCCTCAGGTGGTAGTGAGCTGCATGTGCGGCTGCTCCTCTTCAGATGTTGGTGGGCCACTCACCCAGCTGCTGCTCATCGGTTAGGTGCAGGCTGCATGAGGCTGCTGCTCCTCGGACCAGTGCAGACTGCACAGGACTTCTGCTCCTCAGATGTGGGCAGTTGACTCGTGTGGCTGCTTCTCCTCAGTCTGGGGTGGGCTGCTTGGGCAGCTGTTGCTTCTCTAATAGGGGCGGGCTGCTTGCAGTGCTGCTGTTCCTCATACAGGGGCAGGCTGCTCACACAGCTGCTGCTCCTTGGATGGGATAGGCTGCTTACCCAGCTGCTGTTCATCAGACAGTTGCAGGCCGCATTTGGCTGCTGCTCCTCGGACCAGTATGGGCTGCACAGGGCTGCACTCTTTGGTCTGGGGCAGGCTGCTCCTGTGGCTGCTATTTCTCAAATGGGGGCAAGCTGCTTGCGGTGCTGCTGTTCCTTGTACAAGGCAGGCTGTTCACACAGTTGCTGCTCCTTGGATGGGGGCAGGATGCTCATTCAGCTGCTGTTCCTTGTTCCAGAGTGGGCTGCTTGGGCAGCTGCTGCTCCTCAAATGGCAGCAGGCTGCTTTGGCACTGCTGTTCCTCATATTGGGACAGGTTGCTCACACAGCTGCTGCTCTTTGGACAGGTGCAGGGTGTGGGATGCATGCAGCTGCTGTTCCTCAGCTGGAGGTGCTCTGCATAAGGCTGCTGCTCCTCAATCGTGGGCAGGCTGCTATTGCAGCTGCTGTTCCTTGCATTGGGTGGGCTGCTTGCATCATTACTGCTCCTTGAATGGGGGAGTGGGCCAGTTATACAGCTGCTGCTCCTTGGACAAGGCAGGCCACATGAGGCTTGGGGCAGACTGCTTGCAGGGCTTTTGCTCCTTGGACAGGTGCAGGATGTTCACATGTCTGCTGCTTGTATGGTTGCAGTGCCCTGGACTAAAGTATTGAGCTAGTCAGAGGGGAGTGTGCTTCAAAACTCATAGGAGCCTGTGCCCAGTGTGGCTGGAGCCTCGTTGACCATGGGACCACATCTGAGGTAGCAGGTCTCTGCCAGGGGTGGCCGTAGAGTTCCAGGTGTTCTCTGAGGGCACCATGGGTGGAGGTGAGCCAGGGCTCCCACTTACAGCAGCTCTCCCCTTCAAAAAGGCTAGGCCTCTGAGGACAGGCCAACCTCCCAGTACTGTTTGCAATGGTAGCAGAGGCTGCCTAGTTAAACAATCCTGGTTAGCCTGCCCCCAAAGGTCCTGCAGGATCTAACTACCTTACTCACATACACACACACACACACACACACACACACACACACACACAAACATACACACACACAAACACAAACACACACACTACCACACCCTCCCTCACTCATACTTTCTCCCCCACTGCTGCCTTCTTCCTGCCTCTGTAGTTACCTCTAGGGTGTTATTGACACATTTGTGGATAGAGTTTCCTTTTCAGGTATCTGGTTAATGTGGCTCTCTCTCTAGCTCCTGGCCAGACAGGATAAAATTCACCTCGACAAGAAATAACAGGAATATAGGGAACAAAAACATCAATGACCCCACTATAAGTAACCACCTGAGAAAAGAGAATTAGGAAAGAAAAGAGAGAGCACAAATAATATCATAGAAAGAGAAAAAGATGAGGATTTCTGGATCACCTCTACCCCTGGAGAGTTTGTCTCACCGGAACGCCTTTCAGATTTAAGGATGAAGGCGAGAAGAAATAAAAAACAGGTCCCAAGCCTTAGGAAGTTGCTAAAAACTAGTAAAGTCAAACTTGAAAACAAGCTAAAGAATAAGCAATTTAAACAACAAAGCCACCTCAAGAAGTACCGGAAAGAACAGAGGAAACTAAGGCAAGCTGTAAAAGATGCTGTGTCTAAGAAACCCATTCCACTATAGGACCCGAAGCAAAAACGACCAGGTAAAAGGATTGAGAGGGAAGAGGAAGAAGAAGAGGAAGCCCTACCTTTAGATATAATGGATGAAGATGACTTACAGTTAATTAAGAATTTAGGACAAAGAGCATCTTTTCTAACAAGAGATCTTTCTTCTAGTGAACCTGTTCATGCCAAGAAACGAAAACATGAGAACATTATAGTTAAATATGAAAAAATACCACGATCTCTGCAAACTGCACCAGAGAAGGAATTGATTTATTTGCTTCCTATCAAAGATAAAAGTGGTGTAATCCCACAGACCAGGGAAAAGCCAGTTCTTGACACTAACCAAGATGAAGAGGATCAAGAAGAGACGGAACTTGAGGAAGAGATAATTGAAGAGCCTCTTTGGGAGCTGAACATAGAAGAGCATTTACTTGAGAGAAAGAAGAAGCTACAGGAGAAGAAACTGCATATTGCAGCCTTGGCATCTGCCATTTTATCAGACCAAGAAAATAATGTTAAAAAATTGAAAGAATTACGTTCCATGCTGATGGAATAGGATCCTGATGTAGCTGTTACTGTTCGAAAGCTGGTGGTCATATCTCTAATGGAGTTATTTAAAGATATTACCCCTTCAAATAAAATTCGGCCCCTAACAGAAGCAGAAAAATCTACCAAGATCCGCAAAGAAACCCAAAAATTAAGAGAATTTGAAGAAGGGCTTATTAGCCAATATAAATTTTATTTGGAAAATCTGGAGCAAATGGTTAAAGATGCTAAAAACATTCTTGTGCCTACGAATCAAGGAAGTAGAAGTGAAAAAAGATACAGAGGACATTAATAAACCAAAAAAAATCATGACTTTCAAGGAAAAGAGGAAAAATCTATCAAGAATGCAGAGAAAGTGGAAAAAAGCAGAAGAGAAACTAGAGCGAGAGCTTCGGGAGGCAGAAGCTTCAGAGAGTACTGAGAAAAAACTGAAACTGGTTTGCTCATCTTATAACTGTGGAGTTTTTTTGATGATTTATTAGTAGTTCTACATAGTCTCATTGAGTCTGGTGACCTAAGCTATCAAGAAAGTCTTCATTGTGTCCAGACCGCTTTTCATATTCTTTCTGGGCAAGGTGATGTTCTGAATATTGATCCAATGAAGTTCTACACACATCTCTACAAAACACTGTTCAAGTTACATGCAGGTGCGACCAACGAAGGGGTTGAGATTGTGCTCCAGTGCTTCCTGTGCTCACCAAGCGCAGGAAGCAGGCTTCTCAGCAGCGAGCCCTGGCCTTCATCAAGCGCCTCTGCACCCTGGCTCTTCATGTCCTTCCTAACTCAAGCACTGGCATTTTAGCAACTAACAGGATATTAATGCATACTTTCCCCAAAACAGACCTGTTGCTTGACAATGAGTCTCAGGGAAGCGGGGTTTTCCTTCCTGAGCAGGACGAGCCCGAGTACTGCAATGCCCTGAACACGGCTCTGTGGGAGCTGCACGCTCTGCGGCGACATTTCCATCCCTTCGTGAGGAGATTGGCAGCTCACCTGTTCGCGGGAGCCCCTCTGGAAGGCTCTGAAGCACTCAAACCAGAGTTGAGCCAAAGATCTGCTGTGGAACTCTTTGAGGCTTACAGCATGGCAGCAATGACATTCAATCCTCCTGTGGAAACTTCAAGCTCCAAAAGGAAAGATAAAGTTTTACAAGGGGATTCATTTTTGAATGAAGATTTAAATCAGCTAACCAAAAGACTTTGCAATGAAGTCGCTACTCAGTTACCTCTGGATTTCACCAAAATTTTGAAGACATCTCTGCGGTAGCAGAAGGATGAAGAGCCAGTGGACTTTCCTGTGTACTTGTGTATTTAGGCAGCCGCACATTAAGACAATGGTTCTCTTTTTTGTACAGGGAAACTTCCCAAGAAAATTCACCAAGGAGGAAGAGTTACCCTTTGCATGGTACAGGGCTCTTCCCTAATTGTGAAATGTCTTTTCATCAAGAAAGGAGAATCTGAAGCCTTTTCCTTCCCTAATGTTTGGAAACGTCTTTCTTAATGATGTTGCCTTTTTGAAATTTAATATACATATTAAGGTAGTTTTAAAAAAACTTTTGGACTGAATTTATTGGGATGCAGTTGCTAGATTAAAATGAAGGCAGAGAAGCACAGAATAAACCAAAAAAAAAAAAAAGATAAGACAGAAAACAAAAAGGAAGAAAAAGGAGAATACACACACACACACATACACACACAAAAAAAATAAATAAATATATAATATATATGTGGAAAACACCACAAAACCAATAGATAAACCAAATAATACAAATGCTAAACACCCAGCAAAGAGGATGGGGTCAGCATCTGTAGAGGCTGAGCTTATATACAGAAAATAAGGTTAAAAATTGGATGAATATGGGGAGGTCCTTAGTTCAGTGTAGAGAAATTAGAAAGGGGATGGATAGATAAGAAGAAAGAGAACAAGAAGAAAATAAAAATAATGATAATAAATTTACAAAAAAATTGATTTAAAATGCAATAAAAAATAAAAAATAGCAAATAAAAATAAAATAAAAAAGAGTGATGAAAAAATAATGCAAGAAATGAAAGAGGAGAAATAACAACAGACTCTGTGGAAATACAAAGGATTGTTAAAAAATACTATGAACAACTCTATTCCAACAAATTGGACAACCTGCAAGAAATGGACATTTTCCTAGAAAAATATAACCTTCCAAAACTCAATGAGGAGAAAGCCAAAATCTCAATAGTCCAATAACTATGGAAGAAATTGAAGCAGTCATCAAAAAGCTTCCAGCAAATAAAAGCCCGGGACCAGATGGCTACACAGGAGAGTTTTACCATACATTTAAGGAAGAATTAAAACCTATCCTCGTCAGATTATTCAAAAACATTCAAGAAGTAACACTTCCAAACACCTTCTATGAAGCCAGCATCACCCTAATACCAAAACCAAATAAAGACAACACAATGAAAGAGAATTATAGGCCAATATCTCTCATGAACATAGATGCCAAAATCCTCAACAAAATTCTAGCAAATCGGATCCAGCAGTACATCAGAAAGATCATACACCATGACCAAGCAGGATTCATTCCAGGAATGCAGGGATGGTACAATATCCACAAATCAATAAATGTGATATATCACATAAACAAATTGAGAGATAAAAATCACATAGTCATATCAATTGATGCAGAAAAAGCATTTGACAAAATCCAACACCATTTCTTGATAAAAACTCTCAGCAATGTGCAAATAGAAGGAGCATACGTCAACATCATAAAAGCCATATATGATAAACCCACAGCTAACATCATACTCAATGGGTAAAAACTAAAACCATTTCCCATAAGAACAGGAAGAAGACAGGGATGCCAACTCTCACCTCTCCAGTTTGACATAGTACTAGAAGTATTAGCCATTGCAATTAGACAAGAAGAAGAAATAAAAGGCATCCAAATTGGACAAGAAGAAGTAAAGCTGTCCTTATTTGCAAATGACATGATATTGTACATAAAAAACCCAAAGGACTCTATTCCAAAACTAATTGACTTAATTAATGAATTCGGCAATGTAGTAGGATACAAAATTAATGCTAAGAAGTCTGTGGCATTTCTATACACTAATAGTGAAATTACAGAAACAGAGACTCAAAAAGCAATCCCATTTACCATCGCACCAAAAAAATTAAGATACATAGGAATAAACCTAACTAAAGAGGTAAAAGACCTATATGCAGAAAACTACAGAACACTGAAAAAAGATATAAAGGAAGATGTTAACAGATGGAAGAGCATACCATGCTCATGGATTGGGAGAATCAACATCATTAAAATGTCCAAACTACCCAAAGCAATCTACAGATTCAACGCACTACCCATTAAAATACCAACGACATATTTCACAGACCTAGAAAGACTTCTTCATAGATTCATCTGGAACAAAAAAAGACCACGAATAGCTACAGCAATTCTGAGAAAGAAGAATAAAGTAAGTGGGATCTCAATACCAGATTTCAAGCTATACTACAAAGCAACTGTTCTCAAAACAGCCTGGTACTGGCACAAGAACAGACATATAGACCAATGGAATAGAATAGAGAACCCAGATATCCACCCAAAGCACTATGCTCAACTAATATTTAACAAAGGAGGCATGAACACACAATGGAGCCAAGATAGCCTCTTCAATAAATGGTGTTGGGAACATTGGACAGATACATGCAAAAAAAAAATGAAACTGGACCACCAACTAACACCAAATACAAAAATAAACTCAAAATGGATACAGGACTTAAACATTAGAAAGGAAACCATAAAAATACTAGAGGAATCCACAGGCAGCACAATCTCAGATATATGCCAAAAGAACTTCTTCACTGATACTGCTCCAAAGGCAATGGAAGCTAAAGAAAAAATAAAAAAATGGGACTACATCAAAATAAAAAGCTTTTGCACAGCAAAAGAAACCATCAACAAAACAACAAGAAAGATCACTGTATGGGAGAATATATTTGCAAATGTTATCACTGATAAAGGTTTAATCTCCAAAATCTATAGCAAACTTATACAACTTAATAAAAGGAAGATGAATGATCCAATAAAAAAAAGGGCAACGGACCTAAATAGAGCCTTTTCAAAAGACGACAGAAGGAAGGCCAAGAGACACATGAAAACATGTTCAAAGTCATTAATCATCCGAGAGATGCAAATCAAAACGATAATGCGATACCTGTCAGAATGGCAATCATCAACAAACGACAAGTGTTAGCGAGGATACGGAGAAAAAGGAACCCTTGTGCACTGTTGGTGGGAATGCAGACTGGTGCAGCCACTGTGGAGAACAGTATGGAGTTTCCTCAAAAAACTAAAAATGGATCTCCCATTAGACCCAGCAATCCCACTCTTACGAATTTATCCTAAGAAATTACAAAGACCAATCAAAAAGGATTTATGCACCCCTATGTTCATAGCAGCACAATTTACAATAGCTACAATTTGGAAACAGCCTAGGTGCCCGTCAGTAGATGAGTGGATCAGAAAACCGTGGTACATCTACACAATGGAATTCTATGCTGTCATTAAAAAGAAGGAATTCTTACCATTTGCAGCAACCTGGTTGGAACTGGAGAGCCTTATGCTTAGTGAAATAAGCCAGTCAATGAAGGAGAAGCATCACATCATCTCACCCATTTGTGGATAATAAAGAACATTATAAACTGATGAACAAAAGGATAGATACAGAGACAGTAAAGCTTCAAACAGAATGTGAAATTACAGCAGGAAGATTAAAGTTGGGTGAGGTAGATAAGAGATCAATCAAAGCACTTGTATGCATGCAGATAAGCATAACCAATGAACATAGACACTGGGGGGTTGGGGTATGCCTGGGAGGGAGGGGGGAGCAATGGGGAGATATGTATAAAAAATTAATAAAAAAATAATAATGCAAAAAGAAATGGAAAATAAAGCAACAAATAAAAATAGGGAAACAAAGAAAAAAAGAAGAAAAAGAAGAAAAATAATAATTTAAAAAATGAAAATGAAAAAGTGAAGTGTCATTCGTTTGGCTGGCTTAAGATCCCAGTCTTCTGTACTATCTTTAGTCTAGTCCCTTTGGACTCTCAGGGACTATTTATATTTTTTAAAAATATTTTGTACTAATTCAGTGTGGGATCTGGGTGTGGCTGTATTGGTTGCCTGGAAACTGGAGGGAGGGGCTATCCTTTTAAGACAAAATAGCTACCCAGATCCTGGGCTCAGATATGACTCAGCGCCAGACTCGCTGCCACTTTTCTGGAACCCTTCCTCTCCCCAGACTCCAAGAGTCTGCACCTTCTCCCTCACCTCAGCCAAGGGTAAGTGTCTGTATCCAAAAGGTCCTATGAACTAGGTTTCATGAAGAAAGGCTCAGGCCACAGAGAGGGGAAAGACTAGACCTCTGTGCACTCCTTTCCTGCTAGTGCTGTGTGATTGGGTCAGCCCTTCAGGCTGCACACTCCTGGGCTCAGCTTCTGTGACTGGGGACCCAGTTCTAGAATTCCCTGTGGTCCAGCAGTCCTGTGGCCCTTATTTCCACAGTCAGACTCTGTGCCTGTCCACAAGGATATGTCTTGGTTCTCTGTGGGTTTCCTGTGACCCTTTGGGCTCAAAGGTCTGGCAGACTCTCCTGCCTAGAACCTTGATTTTACCTTTTTCCAGGGATCCTATGCATTTCCCGGCTGCAAACTGTCTCATCCGCTGAGTCTCCTTTGCCAATTTGGGTTGAATGTTAATCATTTCAGCTGTTCATTCTATCTGCTCTGGGACAAGGCTCAGGATACATCTGTCTATTCTGCCACCATTTTGTCTCCCTTCCTCTCAAACAAATGCAGGGAAAGATATCATACATCTACAGTTTTCAATCACACATCAAGATACTTCTGGTCAAATGGTCTCTGTCTTCTTCTGTATCAACATGGTCACATCTATAGGAGGAT
Source organism: Lasiurus cinereus (assembly GCA_011751065.1). Taxonomy (NCBI): domain Eukaryota; kingdom Metazoa; phylum Chordata; class Mammalia; order Chiroptera; family Vespertilionidae; genus Lasiurus; species Lasiurus cinereus. Next base: position 63,294,224 of record JAAGEH010000286.1, read on the forward strand.
GGCCCCTCTCTGCATTATCCTTCTAATCATCAATCTGATGGAGCTAAATTCCTTCCTCCAAAGCAAGCTTTGCCTTGGTCACTCCTCAAAGTTAAATTCTATATAGAAGGAATCTAAAGACCATCAGACCAATAACAACATCCAGAGAGCCTTGCCTTATCTCCCCTTTCTCCTTTTAAACCCAGAGGTAGTATGACAAGTTCCAGAGAGTTTTTGTTCATATACATGGACAAATGAGCTCATACAATACATATTCTATTGCAACTTTCCCCCCATGATATTTATGTACACATCTTTCCATAAACAGCACATGTAGATAGATCCTTCTCTTCGAAATGGTAACAATGCCTGGTTTCCACTGTGTGATATGCCATGATTTCTCTATCCAATATCAACTCATTCATTTCCTCAGTCTTATTACTAAACTCTCTCACAACCAAACCAAAACAAAACAAAAGGAGAGAGTGAGAAAATTATATACATAATATTCACTTCAAGAAAGCTTTACCATGAACTCAGATTGTTTAGAAAAGGCAGGAAGCCGGCAACCTCACATTGATTTTTTCAGAGGAAATAGCAAAAGCTCTGTAAAAGATAACACTGCTTTCCAGAACTGCTAGGGATGACAAATAATGAACATTTAGATACTTCCTCTGTGATCTCATGAAGACACTAGCAGTATGGCCTTGAGGTGGCATCGGTCAACACAGCCTACAGGGCCCTCCCAGGCTCAGGCCCACTCTGATGACAGCACCAGCATGGAGGGAAGTTTATGCAAGAGAAAGGGGAAGCATATTTCTCTTATGATGCACTGGGGAACAAGGAGAATAAGTGAGGTTGAATACACACTTCCTTTATGATGTTTTATGAGGCAATATAAATTTTCAGAGGCAAACCCATCATGTCCCAGTCCAAGCCAGGCACACTAATGTAATAAAAATAGTGTAGCAGGTATAAGTACTTCTTTAGTACCCATTTTTGTTTGTTTGTTTGTTTGTTTGTTTGTTTTTAATGAGGGACCACAAGGATGCAGAGAAGTATGTAACCCAACTTTGCCCTAAAGAAACTTTTCTATGTAGATACTTGATGTTTTGGGGCAAAGTTCAAGACAGCAACAACTGAAGGCAAGGATCACTGGTTGCACAGTGCCTAGAAAACCCAGGAGTTTTATGGAACTATGAGAGGATATCTGAGGATGGTGTGTCGGAGCACTAGAGGCCTTTCATGTGAACGAAGTGCACTGTTTTTGGCAGACTCTCAGTAAGTGCGCCAGCCCCACAGTTCTGCAGAGGAGGGCTTGACTGACTGAGTCATTCCATACAGTTTCCTAGTATTAGCACAGCTGGGACATGGTAGTCAGTTGAATTTACATTTTTACTGCTGAGAGTCTTAAATCAGATCTTATCCTAGATATACTAAATGTATATAAGTGTATCACTTACAGAAAATTTTTCTTGAGATAAGTTATAGCCTAAGTTGGTATTCCAGAATGGTGGCAGATTAAATGGAAGCTACACTGACCTTCTCCCAGGACCAAACTGTATTTATAACTAAAGTATAGAAAAATGATGCTAAATAACCAACTGAAGACTAAGTGGAGAGAAGCCTTTTAACCAACAACTTAAAGAGGAGGCTACATTGACACTAGTAGGAAGGGCAGAGGCCCAAGAATGCTGACAGGGATTCCACAGGCAGCAGCTAAAATTCTGGAGGGATATCTCAGCTGCAGGGGTTTCTTCCTGAGAAATCTAAACTCCAAGCTGGGATCCCAAGCTCAGAGCACCAAAACCAGGAAATGTGCCCACATAACTTCTGGCTGTGGAAAGCAGCAGGGTTTCTATCCTCCAGTGAATCATAGCTAGAAATACAGGCACCATCATGAAGGGCCAATACACAAAATTTTGTTTGCTTAAAGTTACCTTGGGTTCTGGTAGAGGGAGGGCAGAGTGGACTAGAGCTATGTGAGGAAAGTTTTGGTTGGTGACTCTGGGGAGAGAGATTGAGGTGACAGCCACCTGGATCCCTAAGTTGAGTCATTCCCGCATACTGCAAAAACCATATTTCTCAGGTAGACCCTTCCCATCCATGCAGCACTAGCCTGGAGGGAGAAGAGGGCAAGCAATAGCCCACCCACTGGAAACCCTCTCACCCCACCTGTGGAGTTTACACTGAACTCTACAGCCAGATTCTCAGTTAAATGACTGAGACTAATAGCCTGAAGGCAGAAACAAATTTCTAGGTGCTTTGACTCTTTGCCTGACCTGCTCCTGGACTAGTAAAAGCAGTCCTCGGTGCACAGCTTGGTCCTTTCCACATGCACCCAGGTTCAGTAGAGGAATGGACAAGCTGTGGATCACTGATAGCTCCAAACAGGTTACCTGAAGTTGGCCAGTGAGTGTATTAATTGTGGGCCTCTTTGGAATGATTCTAGTGCAGGCTAGTCACTGACAGCTTCTGACATTGGCCTGCACTAGAGTCCTTCCAAAGAGACTCAGAGTCAGTACACCAAGTGACCAATTTCAGACAACAAAAGAACAGAATCCAATAAGCTTCACAAGCAGCATATCCACAGAGAAATCTCAGCAGACACCAAGGACTGCTGAGGCAAATTCCACTTCATGTGACCAGCACCTGCACACCATGTTGGGGGTTGAGCTTCACAGTCATCCCAACTAAGGGTCAAGTCCACACATAAATGGGCTAACAGTAATCAAGACTCAATTGCAAAAAGAGCACCCACACAACTTCATAAAGAGACATTCTTAGAGACTGTGCCTCTGTGCCCCACAGGACACATACTACATAAGGCCACCCTACCAAGACTGGGAATCATAGCAGATCTACCTAATACATAGAAACAAACACAAATAGGCAACCAAAGGGTAAGACAAAGAAATAGGCTCCAAATGAAGGAACAAGAAAATTCTCCTGAAGAAGAGCTAAATGAAGAGGATGTAAGCAATTTATCAGATAGAGTTCAGAGTAATGATTGTAAAGAGGCTCAACAGCATGAAAAAGGATATAGAAACCATGAAAAAGGACCAGTCAAAAAATAAGAATGCCATATTTGAAATAAAGACTACACTAGAAGAAATAAACAGCAGGGTTAATGAAGCAAAGAATTGAATTAATGATTTGGAAGATAGATAGAAAAACACCAAATCAGGAAAAAAAAAAAGACTTTAAAAATGAGGATAGTTTAAGGGACCTTTGGAACAACATCCACATCATAGAAGTATGAGAAGGAGAAGAGATAGAACAAGGGATGGATAACCGATTTTATTAAATAATTTCTGAAAATTTCACTAACCTGGTAAAGAAAAAAGACATACAAGTCTAGGAAGTACAGAGAGTCCCAAACCATATGAATCCAAAGAAGCCCACACATAATAATTTTTTAAAATTTTATTGTATTGTGACAATATTACAGATGTCCCCCAATTTTTCACTCCATAATACCCTCCTTCTCTCAGCCCCTGCCCCATGCTAGGCCTTTACCACACTATTGTTTATGTCCATTGGTTACGCATTTATATATAAAAGTTATTTGGTTAATTTCTTATTGTCTTCCCCATCCCCTCTGAGATATGTTAGTCTGTTCCTTGCCTCCACGCCACTGTGCCTATTTTGTTTGTCAATTTATCATATTCAGTAGATTCCACTTATACGTGATATCAAGTAATATTTCTCTTTTTCTGACTGGCTTATTTCACTCAGTATAATACTATCCAGCTCCATCCATGTTATCACATAGGTTAAGAAATCTTTCTTTTTTGCTGCTGTAAAATATTCCATTATATAAATTTACCACTGGTTTTTATCCATTCATTTACTGATGGGCACTTTGGCTGTTTTCAGATCTTTGCTATTGTAAGTAAAGCTTCTCTGAACATAGGGGTGCATATATTTGTTCTGTTTGGAGTTTAGGGCTTCTTAGGCTATATTATTAGAAGTGGGATTGCTGGGTTTAATGGCAACTCCATTTTTTCATGTTTTGAGTAAATTCCATACTGTTTTTCATAGTGGTTGCACCAATCTGCATTTCCACCAACATTGTACTTAGATTCGCTTTTTCCATATCCTTGCAAGTACTTGTTTTCATCATAATTAAAATCTCAAAAGTTAAAGGCAATTATAAAAGCCACAAGAGAAAGACACTCGGTTACCTACAAGGGAACTCCCATAACACTGTCAACTGATTTATCAACAGTTGCTGAGAGTCTTAAATCAGATCTTATCCTAGATATAGTAAATGTATAATATATCATTTACAGAAAATTTATCTAGAGACCCCTTCACTTGGGGCCTGTTTCTTTGTCATTATAGGTCTTTCTCATCCCATCATTACTTTCCCAACCCCCACCCCCCACCCCTGCCCTCACCCCAGTGTTGTCTGTGTCCATTGGTTAGGCCAGGAGGGATTTCTTTATTGATTAAGGTATTGCATATTTGTCCTTATCCCACCATTACTTTCCAACCCCCTCACTCATGCCTTCACCTCACTGTTGTCTGTGTACACTGGACAGGCCAGGAGGGATTTGCATTAAATATGCAAAGTGATGAAAAGTAAGGACCTACAACCAAGGTTATTTCACCTAGCAAGGCTATCATTTAAAATTGAGAAGAAATAGAGTTTCAAAGGCAAAAAAAAAAAAAAAGCTAAAGGGATTTGTTACCACCAAACCAGTATTTCAAGAAATATTAAAGGGCTTGCTTTAAGAAGTGGAAGAAGGTCCTAGATGGTTTGGTTCAGTGGATAGAGCCTCGGTTGAAAGGCTCAATTCCTGGCCCTGATCAGGCACATGTGGGAGGCAACCAATCTATATGTCTCTCTCACATCAATGTTTCTGTCTCTGTGTCTCTCCTGCCTGTCCTCTAAAAATCAATGGGAAAATATCCTCAGATGAAGATTAACAACAACCAAAAAAAAAAAAAGTGAAATAATAAGAAAAAAAGACACACAGAGGAACATAGTTAAAAATATAAACTGGTAATAAATACTTACCTATCAATAATCACTTTAAATGTAAATGGCTTAAATGATCCAATAAAAAGAAGACATAAGGTAACTGAGTGGATAAGAAAATAAGACCCATGTATATGCTGTCTTTAAGACACCCACCTGAGAATGAAAGATACACACAGGCTAGAAGTATAAGAATGGGAAAAGATATTTTATGCAAATGGAAAGGAAAAAAAATCTGAAGTAGCAATACTTATATTTGACAAAATAGATTTTTAAGTGAGGCTATAATTAGAAACACTACAGAATGATCAATAAATCATTCGAACAAGAGGACATAACTCTTGTAACATTTATGCACCTAACATAGGAGCACCTAAATATATAAAGCAAATGTTGATGGACATAAAGGAAGAGATTGACAATAATGCAGTTATAGTAGGGTATTTTAACACCCCATTGACATCAGTGGATGGATCTTCCAGACTGAAAATCAACCGAGATGGTGACCTTAAATGACACACTAGATTAACTGGATTTAATTGATATTTTCAGAACATTTCACCCCAAAGAAGCAGAACATACATCCTTAAGTGCCCATGGAACATTTTCTAGGATAGACCACATGTTAGACATAAAACAAGTCTATATAAATTTAAGAAGATTGAAATCCTATCAAGCCTCTTTTCTGATCATAAGTTGAAATCAATAACAAGAAAATTGAAAAACACAAAGACATGGAAGCTAAATAAAATATTACTAAACAGTGAATGGGCAAATAAGGATATCAAGGAATAAATCAAAAGACACCTTGAAACAAATAAAAATGAAAACATAACTACCCAAAAATCTGTGGGACACTGCGATAACAGCTCTAAGAGGGAAATTCATATCATATAGGTCTTTCTCAAGAAACATGAAAAACCTCTTACAAACAATCTAACTTTACTCTTAAAGAAACTGGAAAAAGTACAAACAAAGCACAGAGTGAGTAGAAGGAAGGAAATAATAAAGACCAGAGCAGAAATAAATGAAATGCAGTCTAAAAATAATATATAATGTAAGTCCAATGACTGAATGGTGGAATGATCAGAACAACCAGTTGGGCAGTCACTATCCTGTGGACTTACCACCTGGGGGAAGACACCCAATGCAGGAGCTTCCTCCTGGTGTTCAGTGTGCTCCCACAGTGGAAGTGCCTCTTGCCTGACCAGGATGAGCGGTGTTCCCACAGCGGGCTAATCCCCACAGGCCATGCCCTCCACCAGTGCACAACTCCCATGCACAGGGCCTCTAGTACAATATAAAACATTAATGAGGTCAATAGCTGATTTTTGGAAAGCTAAACAAGATTGATAAACCTTTAACCAGCCTCATCAAGAAAAAAAAGGGGGAGGGGACCAAATAAATAAAATCAGAAATGAACAGGAGAAGTAACAACTGATACCAAATACGTATATACAAAGGATTGTAAAAAAAAAAAAATTACAACTATATGCCAATAAATCTGGAAGAAATGGATAAGTTCCTAGGAACATACAACCTTCCAAAACTAAATCAGGAAGAATCAGAGGATATGAATAGACAGATTACAACTAGTGAAATTGAAGCAGTAATCATAATTAAAAAAAAAAAAACTCCCAACAAACAAAAGCCTGGCCAAATCGCTTTACAAATGAATTTTACCAAACATTCAAACAAGACTTAATACCTATTCTCAAATTATTGCAAAAAATTCAAGAGGAAGACTTCTAAACTCTTTTTAAAAGACAAACATTATCCTAACTTCAAAACCAGATAAAGGCACAAGAAAGAAAGACAATTATAGCCCACCATTCCTGTATAACAGGAATGCTGAAATCCTCAACAAAATACTGTATTAGGAAACCAAATATAGCACTGCATTAAAAAGATCAGACACCATGATCAAGTGGGACTTATTATTGGGATGCAAGGTTGCTACAACATTCAAAAAACAATAAACATGATAAAACATATAAACAAATTAAAGGATAAAATCACATGACCATATCAATAGATACAAAAAAAAAGCATTTGGGGGGAGGTGAAAATGGCGGCGGAGTAGACGGATGCGTCTGGAGCTTTGTCGCTGGGCAGAAGGAGAGAGAGCGGCTGAGAGTCGCATTGGGAGTGTTTGTTGGCAAGCTAGGAGTCAGTTGTCCTCCAGGGGAAGGCGGGGAACTGCTGGAAGGGGCTCTCCCGGCCAGGCAGCCCCACTGCCACGGGGCTTTTGTTGGCCAGAGCCACCAGCGCTAACGCGGAGCCCGAACCATCTTGCAGTGGGAGGTGGATGTCTACTGCGGTCTGAAGCCTTCGGCTGGGCACCCATCGAGCAGCCAGGAACCCGGGGACCCAGAACTCCACTCTCCAATCGGCACAGACACGCGGCGGAACCAGAGATCCCAGAGCACACGGAAAGGTCAGATTGCGCCTGACTTAAGGGGGAGGTGGATGTCTGCCGAGGTCTGAAAGCTGCGGCTGATGGAAGCACCCACAGAGTAGCCAGGACCCAGAGCGCGGCTTCCCAGGCGGATTCGGAGATCCATACAGCACGTGGAAGGGTCAGATTTCGCCTGGGTCAGGGTGAAGTTTCCTACCCCCGCACAACTAAGACACGCACACTGTGGGAGCCGGGCTGCGGGAAAGCTGCCTCTGGAGAGGCCCGCAGAGGTGGTCAGGGCGTGATCCCTGAGTGTGAAGGCAAACCCTCTGAGCTGTTGACAGAGGAGAGCTCTGGAAAACGACTCTTTTTTTTTTTTTTTTTTTCTGGGGCAGAGGGACAGGCTGGGAGTTACAACAGTGTCCCGGCTACAAAACCCCCACAAACTGACTTTGAGAACCACAGAGTAGCAGGATCTGAGCACAGCCTAGAGAGGTCCTGTGCTTTGTCTCAGAGATCAATTCCGAAACACTGCCACCCAGTGGGTGACGCACAAATTGACTCTGGCATAACCACAAAAGAATAAAGAGATTAAAACACCAAGAGGGGAACACAGGGAGCTGCAGTGCCTTCCCTACTGGGAAACAGGAGGGCCAAGCAGAATAATAGTGGAAGTGAAGTACCATTCTATTTTTCTTCTTTTTTTTATTTTTCCTTTTCTTTTTTCTTTTTTTTTAATTTTTAATTTTTTATTTTTTATTTTCACATATTTTAATTAAAAGAATATTTTTTTCTTTCCACCTCAATTGATTTTTCCTTTATAATTATTACATTTTTGTTTTAAACTAGTATTATTAATTACAACTAGTACCTAACCGTTTTGGGAAAAAAAAAACACAAGTGTCATTTTGTTTTATCTTTATTTTATTTCGGGATTAGAGTTCTACATTCTATTTTCATCTTTCCTTTAGCATAATTTTACTCCAACTCAACTCTACCTTTATGCCAACACTTTCCTCCTAACTTTTCCCATTTTGTTGTCTTGTTTTTCTTTCCCTTTTCCAACTTTAGATTCTCCCTATTTTTCTCTTTACCTGGTTAAAATTTCACCCCATTTATATATCTAATTTCAAATCCCCTACTACAAGTCCACACAAACCTCTCTCTTCTTGTCTTCACTAGCCAAAAAGTTGTTTCTTCTCTATGTCCTTTTCTTGCTATTTGCTTGAAAAGTGATTATATTGATTTTTTGAAATTTTTTTGTGAGATTGTTTTGGTTTATTCTACTTGTTTTATTTTGGATTTTGCTTGCTTTGTTTTCTACCTCCCTCTTCCCTCACCTCCTTTGATACCAGTTGCAATTTGCAATTTGCCTTAATCTCTAGGTACTGGTTGCTGGCCTTTATTGGGATTAGTGACTGTTCTATTGGAGTTGTCTCCTGACATCTATATTTTGTTCCTCTTTTTTCTCTTATACACTTTCCTTTCTCTCTGACTTTTTTTTTCCTCTTTCCTACTCCTTCTTCTCCTTTTTATTTTCTTATTTTATTTTATTTTATTGTTCATTTATTTATCTTTTTTTTCTCACTCTCCCAATTTGATTTTGGCATTTCTTTCTTTTCTTCTTTCCTCATTTTCCTCTTCTTCTTTCTCTATTTACCCCTAATTTGTCCTTCTTTGGTGGTCACCTTATTTGTGATTATTAACATCTTGAATACATTCCTACTCAGTGCCTTGTGTGCTGTACCTGGTCATGTTCTAGTTTGTGCCTTTCAATCAACGTCGGAGAGAGAACTAAATAACCAGACACCCGGAGAAGAAAGACCATGGGCAAAAAAAGAAACAGCCCACATAAGACAGAAAGGCAGGTTTCACCAGAAAAGGAAGTAAACGAAATAGAACCAGAAAAAAGCCTACCAGAGAAAGAGTTCAGAGAAATGATCATAATGTGGTTGAAAAGAATGGAAGACAACTTTGACAATATGAGTAAGAGCCAAGAGGAAATGAAGAAGACGCAAGAGGAGATGAAGAAGCAGCAAGAAGAAATGCAGAATAATCAAAAAGAAATGAAAAATGACATCACTGCTACAAAGAACTCAATAGAAAGCACAAGAGGAGAGTCTAAGGGAACTTGGGATAACATGAAACAAAACAACATCCGCATAATTGGGGTCCCAGAAAGAGTGAAAAGTGAACAAGGATTAGAGAACCTGTTTGAAGAAATAATGACAGAAAATTTCCCCAATATAGAAAAGAAAAAAACCCACACAAATCCAAGAAGCTCACAGAGTCCCAAGCAAAATGAACCCCAACAAACCGACACTGAGGCACATTATAATTAAATTGGCAAACACTGACGACAAAGTAAGAATCTTAAAAGGGGGCAGAGAAAAACAGAAAGTTACCTACAAAGGAACCCCCATAAGACTAGCTACTGACTTCTCAACAGAAACGCGTCAGGCCAGAAGGCAATGGAATGAAATATACAAAGTCATGCAAAGGAAGAGTCTGAATCCAAGAATACTGTCCCCTGCAAGGCTTTCCATCAAAATTGAAGGTGAAATCAGAAGCTTCACAGACAAAAAAGGACTAAGGGAATATATTACCACCAAACCAGCATGCAAGAGTGTTAAAGGGTCTGCTGTAATAAAAAGAAATAGAAAGTGAAGAAGGAACTAGGGGTAAAGACTAACAATGGGAGGAGAAAATGGCGGCGGAGTAGATGGACGCGTCTGGAGCTTTGTCACTGGGCAGATGGAGAGAGAGCTGCTGAGAGTTGCATTGGGAGTGTTTGTTGGCAAGCTAGGAGTCAGTTGTCCTCCAGGGGAAGGCGGGGAACTGCTGGAAGGGGCTCTCCCGGCCAGGAGGCCACACTGCCACGGGGTTTTTGTTCGCCGGAGCCACCAGCGCGAACGCGGAGCCCGAGCCATCTTGCAGTGGGAGGTGGATGTCTGCTGCGGTCTGAAGCATTCGGCTGGGCACCCATCGAGCAGCCAGGAACCCGGGGACCCAGAACTCCGCTCTCCAATCGGCGCAGACAAACGGCGGAATCAGAGATCCACAAGGCACACGGAAAGGTCAGATTTTGCCTGGGATAAGAGGGAGGTGGATGTCTGTGGAGGTCTGAAAGCTGCGGCTGGCTGAGGCACCCACCGAACAGCCGGGGACTCAGAACACTGCTCTCTAAATGGTGCAGACATGCAGGCGGCGGAATCAGAGTTCCACAGAGCACAGGGACAGGTCAGATTGCGCCTGACTTAAGGGGGAGGTGGATGTTTGCCGAGGTCTAAAAGCTGCGGCTGATGGAGGCATCCACAGAGCAGCCAGGACCCAGAGCGCGGCTTCCCAGGTGGACCAGACGCGCAGGCGGAGGATTCAGAGATCCACACGGCGCGCCTGGAAGGGTCAGAATTCGCCTGGGCCAGGGTGCGGTCTCCTACCCCCGCAGGGCAGAGACGCGCACACTGTGGGAGCCGGGCTGCGGGAAAGCTGCCTCTGGATAGGTCCGCAGAGGTGGTCAGGACGTGATCCCTGAGTGAAAAGGCAGACCCTCTGAGCTGTTGACAGAGGAGAGCTCTGGAAAACGAATCTTTTTTTTTTGTCTTTTTCTTTTTCTCTGGGGCAGAGGGACAACCTGGGAGTTATTGCAGTGTCCAGGCTGCAAAACCCCCACAAACTGGTTTTGGGAACCACAGAGTAGCAGGATCTGAGCACAGCCTAGAGAGGTCCTGTGCTTTGTCTCAGAGATCAATTCCGAAACACTGCCACCCAATGGATGACACACAAATTGACTCTCGCATAACCACAAGAGAATAAAGAGATTAAAACACCAAGAGGGGAACACAGGGAACTGCAATACCTCCCCTACTGGGAAACAGGAGTGCTAAGCAGAATAATAGTGGAAGTGAAGGACCATTCTATTTTTCTTCTTTTTCTTTTTTTCCTTTTTTCTTTTTTCTTTTTTTTAATTTTTAATTCTTTATTTTTCATTTTCACATATTTTTATTAAAAGAATTTTTTTTCTTTCTGCCTCAATTGATTTTACCTTTATAACTATTACATTTTTGTTTTAAACTAGTATTATTAATTACTACTAGTACTTTACCGTTTTGGGGAAAAAAAGTGTCATTTTGTTTTCTCTTTATTTTATTTCGGGATTAGAGTTCTACATTCTATTTTCATCTTCCCTTTAGCATAATTTTACTCCAACTCAACTCCACCTTTATGCCAACACTTTCCTCCTAACTTTCCCCATTTGGCTGTCTTGTTTCTCTTTCCCTTTTCCAACTTTTGATTCTCCCTATTTTTCTCTTTACCTGGTTAAAATTTCACCCCATTTATATATCTAATTTCAAGTCCCCTACTACAAGTCCACACAAACCTCTCTCTTCTTGTCTTCACTAGCTAAAAAGTTGTTTTTTCTCTATGTCCTTTTGTTGCTATTTGCCTGAAAAGTGATTATATCAATTTTTTGAAAATTTTTTTGAGAGATTGTTTTAGTTTATTCTACTTGTTTTATTTTGCTTTTTGCTTGCTTTGTTTTCTACCTCTCTTTTCCCTCATCTCCCTCGATACCAGTTGCTATTTGCAATTTGCATTAATCTCTAGGTACTGGTTGCTGGCCTTTATTGGGATTAGTGACTGTTCTATTGGAGTTGTCTCCTGACATCTATATTTTGTTCCTCTTTTCCCTCTTATACACTTTCTTCTCTTTCTGACTTTTTTCTCCTCTTTCCTTCTCCTTTTTCTCCTTTTTATTTTCTTGTTTTATTTTATTTTATTGTTCATTTATTTATCTTTTTTTTTCTCACTCTCCCAATTTGATTTTGGCATTTCTTTCTTTTCTTTCTTCCTCATTTTCCTCTTCTTCTTTCTCTATTTACCCCTAATTTGTCCTTCTTTGGTGGTCACCTTATTTGTGATTATTAACATCTTGAATACATTTCTACTCAGTGCCTTGTGTGCTGTACCTGGTCGTGTTGTAGTTTGTGCCTTTCAATCAACGTAGGAGAGAGCACTACATAACCAGACACCCAGAGAAGAAAGACCATGGGCAGAAAAAGAAACAGCCCACAAAAGACAGAAAGGCAGGTTTCACCAGAAAAGGAAGTAAACGAAATAGAACCACAAATAAGCCTACCAGAGAAAGAGTTCAGAGAAATTATCATAATGTGGTTGAAAAGAATGGAAGACAAATTTGACAATATGAGTAAGAGCCAAGAGGAAATGAAGAAGAACCTAGAGGAGGTGAACAAGCATGAAGAAGAAATGCAGAAGAAACTAGAGGAGGTGCAGAATAAACAAGAAGAAATGAATAATGACATCACTGCTATAAAGAACTCAATAGAAAGCATCAAAAGTAGACTAGAAGAAGCAGAGGACTGCATCAGTGAGCTAGAAGACACGGTAGAAAAAAATACCCAAGTACAGCAGCTTCTAGAAAAAAAAGTTAAAAAGCAAGAGGAGAGTCTAAGGGAACTTTGGGATAACATGAAACAAAATAACATCCGCATAATTGGGGTTCCAGAAAGAGTGGAAACTGAACAAGGATTAGAGAACGTGTTTGAAGAATTAATGACAGAAAATTTCCCCAATATAGAAAAGAAAAAACCCACACAAATCCAAGAAGCTCACAGAGTCCTAAGCAAAATGAACCCCAACCAAACGACACCGAGGCACATCATAACTAAATTGGCAAACACCAACGACAAAGTAAGAACCTTAAAAGCAGCCAGAGAGAAACAGAAAGTTACCTACAAAGGAACCCCCATAAGACTAGCTACTGACTTCTCAACAGAAACTCATCAGGCCAGAAGAGAATGGAATGAAATATACAAAGTCATGCAAAGGAAGGGTCTGAATCCAAGAATACTGTACCCAGCAAGACTCTCAATCAAAATTGAAGGTGAAATCAAAAGCTTCACAGACAAAAAAGGATTAAGGGAATATATTACCACCAAACCAGCAATGCAAGAAATGTTAAAAGGTCTGCTGTAATAAAAAGAAAGAGGAAGCGAAGAAGGAACTCGGGGATAAGGACTAAAAATGGCAACAGATAAGTACTTATCAATAATAACTTTAAATGTAAGTGGATTAAATACTCCAATCAAAAGACATAGGGTAAACGATTGGATAAGAAAACATGATCCATATATCTGCTGCCTGCAAGAAACCCACCTTAGGAAAAGAGATGCACACAGATTGAGGGTGAAGGGATGGAACATGGTATTTCAGGCAAATGGAAATGAAAAAAAAGCTGGGGTTGCAATTCTTATATCTGACAAATTAGATATTAAAGTGAAGGACATAACAAGAGATAAAGAAGGCCACTTCATAATACTAAAGGGAACAATCCAACAAAGAGAAATAACTCTGGTAAACATATATGCACCCAATACAGGAGCACCTAAATACATAAAAAAACTCTTGGAGGATATTAAGGGAGAGATTGACATCAATACAATCATAGTAGGAGACTTTAATACCATACTGTAACCATTGGACAAATCCTCTAAACAAAAAATCAGCAAAGAAACATCAATCCTCAATGACTCACTAGACCAGATGGAATTAATTGACATCTTCAGAACATTTCACCCCAAAGCCACAGAATATACATTCTTCTCCAGTGCACATGGGTCATTTTCAAAGATGGATCATATGTTGGGTCATAAGAAAAGTCTCTTCAAATTCAAGAAGATAGAAATCAAATCAAGCATTTTCTCAGACCACAGTGGCATAAAACTGGAAATCAACTATAATAAAAACAATAGAAAGAAATCAAACACATGGAGACTAAACAACATGCTTTTAAACAACGACTGGGTAACCGAGAGATCAAGGAAGAAATAAAAAACATCATGACAATGACAACACAACAATACAAAATTTATGGGACACAGTGAAAGCAGTCTTCAGAGGGAAGTTCATAGCCCTACAAGCCTACTGCAAAAAGCAGGAAACAATGGTAATAAATCACCTAAACCTACAACTCAAAGAGCTAGAACGTGAGCAACAAGAAAAGCCCAGTGTATTCAGAAGGAAGGAAATAGTGAAGATCAGAGCGGAGATAAACAACTTGGAGACCAAATAAACAATTCAAAATATCAACAAAACAAAGAGCTGGTTCTTTGAAAGGATAAACAAGATTGATGGACCCCTAGCCAGGCTCAAAAAGAAGCAAAGAGAGAAGACCCAAATAAACAAAATCAGAAATGAAAGAGGAGAAATAACAACAGACCCTGTGGAAATACAAAGGATTGTTAAAAAAAAATACTATGAACAACTCTATTCCAACTAATTGGACAACCTGCAAGAAATGGACATTTTCCTAGAAAAATATAACCTCCCAAAACTCAATGAGAAGGAAGCCAAACATCTCAATAGTCCAATAACTATGGAAGAAATTGAAGCAGTCATCAAAAAGCTTCCAGCAAATAAAAGCCCGGGTGCAGATGGCTACACAGGAGAGTTTTACCAAACATTCAAGGAAGAATTAAAACCTATCCTCCTCAGACTATTCAAAAACATTCAAAAAGAAGGAATACTACCAAACACCTTCTATGAAGCCAGCATCACCCTAATACCAAAACCAGATAAAGACAACACAATGAAAGAGAACTATAGGCCAATATCTCTCATGAACATAGATGCCAAAATCCTCAACAAAATTCTAGCAAACCGGATCCAGCAGTACATCAGAAAGATCATACACCATGACCAAGCAGGATTCATCCCAGGAATGCAGGGATGGTTCAATATCTGCAAATCAATAAATGTGATACATCACATAAACAAATTGAGAGATAAAAATCACATAGTCATATCAATTGATGCAGAAAAAGCATTTGACAAAATCCAACATCCTTTCTTGATAAAAACTCTCAGCAAAGTGGGAATAGAAGGATCATACCTCAACATCATAAAAGCCATATATGATAAACCCACAGCTAATATCATACTCAATGGGCAAAAACTAAAACCATTTCCCCTAAGAACAGGAACAGGACAGGGATGCCCACTCTCACCTCTCCTGTTCGACATAGTACTGGAAGTATTAGCCATTGCAATTAGACAACAAGAAGAAATAAAAGGCATCCAAATTGGAAAAGAAGAAGTAAAGCTGTCCTTATTTGCAAATGACATGATATTGTACATAAAAAACCCAAAGGACTCTATTCCAAAACTAATTGACTTAATTAATGAATTCAGCAATGTAGTAGGATACAAAATTAATACTAAGAAGTCTGTGGCATTTCTATACACTAACAGTGAAATTATAGAAAGAGAAACTAAAAAAGCAATCCCATTTACCATCGCACCAAAAAAATTAAGATACCTAGGAATAAACCTAACTAAAGAGGTAAAAGACCTTTATGCAGAAAACTACAGGACACTGAAAAAAGAGATAGAGGAAGATGTTAACAGATGGAAGAGCATACCATGCTCATGGATTGGGAGAATCAACATCATTAAAATGTCCATACTCCCCAAAGCAATCTACATATTCAACGCACTACCCATTAAAATACCAATGACATTTTTCACAGACCTACAAAGAATTCTTCATAGATTCATCTGGAACAAAAAAAGACCATGGACAGCTACAGCAATTCTGAGAAGAAAGAATAAAGTAGGTGGGATCTCAATACCAGACTTCAAGCTATACTACAAAGCAACTGTTCTCAAAACAGCCTGGTACTGGCACAAGAACAGACATATAGATCAATGGAATAGAATAGAGAACCCAGATATCCACCCAAACCACTATGCTCAATTAATATTTGACAAAGGAGGCATGAACATTCAATGGAGC